>ML996346.1:0-33597 GCA_010093805.1 Polyplosphaeria fusca | reverse complement strand
GTTATACTGATGCATAACGGGCTGAGACCGTCGACTCTTAATATCAGTAAGGAACTCTTGTAGTGACGGGGCCCGCCAGGCGGGAGGCGAAGCCACTGTGATAGATACTGCAGCTGCCATAGGCGGAGACGAGCAAGGGGATGTAAGAGCAGGCATAGGAGAAGGTGCAGGTATCGATAGAGACGGTGTAGGTATCGATAGAGACGGTGTAGGTATCGATAGAGACGGTGTAGGTATCGATAGAGACGGTGTAGGTATCGATAGAGACGGTGCAGGTATTGATAGAGACGGTATAGGTATCGCTAGAGACGGTGCAGGTATTGACAGAGACGGTGCAGGTATCGACAGAGACATACATGTAGTCATAGGGCCCGCGCTTACTGTAGAAGCAGGAGCTGATACAGTGATAGATGTGCTGACTTGTCGCAGAACTTCGGCGAGTGTCTGATCCTGAGGATTATGCTGAGGTTGAAATTGAGATAAAGAAGGCGGCACACGTCGTTCAAAAGCTGATGGATCTCGGCGAGTTGATGCCTCGTTCCTCCTTGGGCCACCTCGCGTTTGAGCAGGTAGTGGCTCTAGAACAGAATGGTATGGCCTTGGGGATAGGTAAATTGATGGTCCTTGCTCGCGTTGATAGCGCCAGTGGTTATCGTAAAGGTAGTTTAGTCTTAAAGTTGACTTGGCTGTCACTACTTCTTGCAGCGTATGGCGGCATGGGAGACCGTTTGTCTTTTCAAAGAGGCCAGAACAAGGGTGACCGCCACGTTGTTGTCTCTGCTCCTGCTGGCGCAATAGATCCTGTTGCCTAATCCGCTCAATTGCTGGTGGTGTTAGAATATTGTGAATGCCTGGAGGTAGGAATGGCATCGCCTCTAGCCTATGCTCAAACTTAATACTGTGCTTAGAAGAAGCAAGCTCTTTCCTGTACTTGTTGTGCTGACTCTTTACCATTTGTTCAATTCGTTCAACTACACGCAACAAGTCGCCTCTAGAGGTCATAAGGTAGTCCTTTAGTACCTTATGCATCCCTTCGACGGGTGAGCTTGTGGTTGTGTTGTAGTGGCGATGGTGAGAGGTCCAGGCAGCTGCCCACTCGGTACGTGTAAGGTATTGATTCTCTTGCAAGTATCTGCAGAGCTCCTGCTGGTGGCTATAGTCTTTGAGTAGATCATTCCACTTCAACTGGAACTCTAGCGGTCTCTTTGCGTAGACGAGCTGCTCTAGTTAGATTTGTGTGCGACTTGTCAGGATAGCCTTCTTAAATTCTTCCAGGCAGTTGATGAGGGGCATACCTGAGTCCAACGCTTCATAAAAGCAGCCCGGAGTTCAGCTATCTTCTGCTTCTCCTCTTTAGTCCTACCATCAGCATCTCTCCAGATCTGTTGGGCTTTTGTCTGGACGTTCTTGTTGATATGCCACACGCATAATAGCTGAGGAACTTCTGGGAGAAGCGAGTGAGCTGCTTTTTTTAACGCCTCTTCCTGATCACTAATAAACACCCGTGGTGGTGGCACTTCTGTCTTGAGGAGAAAGTTCGCAATTGCCCAATGGTAGTCTGCTTGCGTCTCATTGCTAAGGAAGCAGAATCCAGCTGAGAAAAAGGTCTGTAGATTCGTGCAGCCAAGAATATGCAGTAGTGGAAGTTTATGCTTATTCGTTCGGTATGTGCAGTCCATTAGTAGAACGTCTGGATTAGCAAGAAGCAATTCCACCTGCTTCTGATGGGCGAAGAAAAGATTCTGAATGCGATTACTATCGTCTTTCTTGATAGCAAAGATCCAGTCCTCCGTAGACAGATCGTCTAGTAGTGTCTCTATTGGACTTCTCCCATTCAGGTGTTTCTCTCGAATAGTCTTTCTCTCGCTTCGAATGTCGGTGGCAGATACCAGTGTGTCTTGGTCTTCCTTTTGAATGGCAGCTAGTATCTGCATTGGCCGAACCCCAGCATGTGTCATTGATTCAATCATGTCTTTCTGCACTGATGTACGCCTACGATAGACATTGTGAGCGCTAGGATTGATTGATCGAGGGTGGTTGTGATGCTTGTCCTGGACCTCTAGCTTCCATTGATCGCTATCCTTCATCTTGAAGATAACAAGCTTAAAAGGACATCCTGTTGAGCGTGTGCTTGTGCTTAAGATCTTTGCCTTTGATTGGTAGTTTCTGAATCGATCGCAGTGGTAGTAATATCGAGTTTTAATATCAGAATTATGAGGCTTGCTCCGCTTGAGCACGAAGCCGTAACCATGCTGTATGCCATGCACCTTAAGGGCATTATACGCTTCTTCATAGGAGTTGTAAGATAGCTCTGGAGGGGGCGCGATAGCTTCCATATCGTATCTGAAAGACAGAGAACAAGCTTGGTACTGGAGTTCTTGTAAGGATTGAAAATGGACCTCAACTGAAGAGATTTGGGGGTGCCGGAGGGCCTATACTATAATTATACACAGGTCGCGCGGCGGACGCGACGCGTGCTGGTTACGCACTAGTTGCACACACTAATAAATTATATGCTAAACTAAATTAAGCGATTAATTTCCGTTATGGTTAGCAGGGGGACAAATCTCACGGGGGGGACAAATCTCAAAAACGGGGGGACAAATCTCACCAGCCTTGTGAACTACCTGGGATGCGTATGCGCTAAATCAAAGCGAAACTGGGCTGGACGTCTGGAACCTCCCGTTTCGACGACTGCTGGTGCTCGCTGCGCTATCTGATCTACGTCCCACGCGGCGAGTTCGCTTTGACTGCTTGGTCCGACATTAAAACCGGGTCCCTGGGGCAAGGCTTGTCACTCGATGGCAGGATCCCAGATCATAAACGCCCTTTGGTCCCGAGACCAAGGCATTGAGATTGAGGGTCCTGGGTCCCGCAATGGCATCATTGGCACGGCTCTTGGGGTACATAATGGACGAGGCTTGGTGCTGCTCCCAACTCTTCAGTTTGCTCATCTGAGACACTGCTCTTTCTGCCTTGACGGCAACTCGTTCATTTGATCCCGTCAGGCGTTGCCTTCCAATTATTGTTTCTGCCAACATGGCTCGATCGCTATTGCTCCCCTCAGCCCTGCTGGCTCTCGGTGCTACTGCACAGTCCTACAGCTTTCCTAACACCACTGTCTTAAATGCCACCACATACGACTACATTGTAGCTGGAGCAGGCGCAGCTGGTATCGTCGCCGCTCAGAGACTCGCGGAGAGCGGCGCATCCGTATTGCTGTTGGAGCGCGGCGGTTCATCCTTTGCAAGCACGGGAAATACCGACACTCTCAAATGGAACAGCTCAGTGACCATGTATGATGTGCCTGGGCTTAGTTACTATCAAAGCGAGGTTGGCACTCCAGCAATGTGCCCGGATACGGCCGATCGAGCTGGTTGTTTACTTGGGGGAGGATCAGTGGTTAATGGTAAATCTGTCTTGGTATTTGCACCTGTCCACGCTGACAAAGTCCAGCTATGAAGTTTGTCCCTCCTCGAGAGCGAGACTTTGATGACAAGTGGCCTGCAGGATGGAAATGGAATGATGTGGCAGATGCTGCTGCACGGCTTCACGAGCGCAATCCCGGTCAAACATATGGCTCCGAGGACGGCGTGCGCTACAACGACGAAGCTTTCGACGTGCTTTCGAAGTTTCTATCTGGAGAGGGTTGGACAGAGACTGATGTCATCGAGAAGCCAAACGAAAAGGTCGATGTGTTCAGCCACCCTCCATGGTGCTTGGCAAATGGGCTACGTTCAGGCCCAGTCCGCACCTATCTTCCACTCGCCGAAGCACTTCCAAACTTCACATTGGAGCTGAACAAGATGGTGATACGCGCAGTTCGCAATGGCAGCCATATCAGTGGTGTCGAGACAATATGCGCTACCACCGGCAAACGAGTCATTTACAACGTAAAGAGAGGAGGCAAAGTCATTCTCGCTTCTGGTACTATGTCGACTCCACGTATCCTTTTCAATAGTGGCATTGGTCCTCGCGAGCAGCTGGATACCGTCGCCAGTGGAAATACCAGTGTCATCTTGCCTCCCCAATCCGACTGGATCAATTTGCCCGTCGGAGTTCAAATTAAAGATCACACCATCTTGACCGTCAAGTTCAAGACCAAGGAGAGTATGCCTGCGCTCGCTACGACTCAATTCACCTCTCCAAACCAGACATCCGTTGACCTGTTCGCCAAAGAGAGCGGCATTCTGGCCCAATCTCTGCAACGTCTCAGTTTCTGGACCGCTGTCAACACCACAGATGGACACCAGGTGTTTGTTCAGGGCACCTGCAATGGCCCTGCCAATAACACAATTCAGATGAAGATCTACTTGACGCATGGCCTCACGTCCATGGGAAGCCTCGGTATCACCGCAGATGGTAAAACAGAACTGACGTCTAAGCCATGGCTTCGGACTGCTACCGATATCGAGGCTGCGACAAAATTCATGGACCGCCTTCTCAAAATGACTCGTCGTCCAAACTCGACCTTGTCATTCCTCTCCGCCGGTGTCAATAACATCACGACAGGCGCCAACGTCACTGGTGCAGATCTCATCAAGGAGCCTGCTACCGCTCTCCACTACATTGGTACCGCTAAAATGGGTCTAAAAGGAGAAGAGGGTGTCGTTGTGGATACCGATACCAAGGTTTACGGCACTGACAATTTGTTCGTCGTTGATGCCAGTATGCATCCAGACCTTCCCACTGGCAACACCCAGGCGATGGTCATGCTGGTTGCCGAGCAGGCCGCCGCAAAGATTCTTGCATACGCAAAGAATTAGCTTATTGAAAGATCGGGGGGGGGGTTTTTTTTTATTTTGTTTTTGATGAGGCTTGAGATGCCTAAGAAATCATGCCTGCACAATTCATTTCATGTATATACATAAGTTGCTTTCCGCGGCTTGGAGCATCACGAATAGCTAAGAATCGTCTCCTAGGATGTTCTTTTCCTCGATCTTTCGATTCTCTGTAACTCTTCCTACAGCCTGCTCTGAATCTTCTCCAAGGTATCTCCCATCGCATAAGAGCTTCGCACAGTCTTGCTCCTGACCTTGTCTCCATCCGCTTCGCTCACATATCGCGCTTCTGTGGCAGGGTTGTAGTCGAAGTGACTGCTCTTTTTAATATCCCCGTCGCTCATTTTGACGCTCTTTCCACCGTCAGCCCTCTTGTACACGGTCACGACCACGGCCCCACCCAACCCAAGATTGTGTTGCAGCGCGACATCGGTGCCTTCTACTAGCCTGTTGTTCGCCCAACCTCGCAGTTGCCATGTCAACTCTGCGCACTGTGCAAGACCCGTAGCGCCTAGGGGATGGCCTTTGCTGATGAGTCCGCCAGAGGGATTGACGATGGGTCCCTTGCCGCCATAGGTAATGTCGCCGCGTCGCACCATTTCATGCGCCTTGCCTGGCTCACTGAAGCCCAGGCCCTCGAGCAAGATCAATTCGTTCGCTGAGAAGCAATCGTGCAGCTCGCAGACCTTGACGTCCTTTGGCGCCACGCCAGCCTCCTTCAACGCCGCAGCCGCAGCACGCTTCGTCATGTCGTACCCCACAAGATCCATGCTACTCTTCGAATACAACTCCGGGCTGTCTGTCATCAACTGCTGGCCCGCCATCAGAATAGCCTGGCTCTTAAGATGCGGTCGCGCGTCCAAAAATGCCTGGCTCACAATGACGGCCGCCCCTGCACCATCACTCGTCGGACTGCACTGTAACTTGGTCAACGGCCAATGGATCATGGCACTCTTCTCGACATCCTCCAGCGAATACACGTCCCTGAACTGCGCATACGGGTTCCGCTGACTATGCTCATGACTGATCCTCGCAATCTCCGCAAAATCTCTCGCCTCCGCGCCATACTTCTCCATATACTCTTTCCCCGCGTTAGCAAAGTACTGCGCGTTAGGCGGCGTCTTGTCGACCCCCCGCGTGTCCGCCATCATGCGCATGCTGAGGCCCATAGGCGACGGCCGGTCATGCCACACGGACTTGATGCTGCCGGGGGACATTTGCTCGAAGCCAATCACGAGCGCGCAGTCGACGGCGCCGTTGCGGACGAGCGTGCGCGCGAGGTGCAGGCCCGTCGAGCCTGTCGCGCACGCATTGTTGGTATTATAAATTGGTATTCTGGATTGATTAGTGGGCGGGAATAGCTGGGCCCTGCTGACTTCTGCAGGTTGATGATGGGAGGGGCGGGAGGCTCACGAAGACATGCCGAATTGGTAGAAGACGCGTTGACCGCTGGTCGTGTCGCCGTAGCAGTAACACGCAACGCCTGTTTCGACGTCGTCGTAGTTGATTTGCGCGTCGAGCATCGCTTTCACGCCCGCCTCGTAGCCCATCTCGGGGTATTGGCGCTGGCCGCGCGGTTTGATGAATTTGGTCAGCCCGACGCCGAGGACGTAGGCGGGGATTTCGTTTTTCACCATCTTGATGTTGACTGATTTCGGCCTTCTACGCTCTCCAAATGATTAGTTGTACGACAGTGGATGAGGAGCAAGATTTATTGGCGATAGAGACATGGATGTCGAGGACTCCACGAGCCGAGGTCCACGTCGGGGCGACTTACCCCACCCGTCTCACTCGCTCGGCATTTTGTCGACTCGTTCATCGCTCATCAATCCTTTGCACGCTTACTCATCTTTGAGAGCCCATGGTCAGCGTCAGCATTGAAAAGAGCGGAACTTTGAATGACGTCGGTCTGAGGCTGGTAGCACTACATTCGGACAATAAATTTGCAATAGCAATGGCGCGGCATTCAACCGCACTATGAAATCATTTACAGTAAAGTGAATAGTACTCCATTTAGTACACATGTGTTCTAATAATTCACACCTCACAGATTCACTAAACTTGCTGGTCGCTTCTGTCATCGAAGGCATCAATTGGACACCATGAGAACATCCTTCCCATAGAATATGCTCAAACTGTTGTTTTGTGGACTTTTACCCCTGATGTAAAAGCGGAAGCAACGCAGAAAGACTGGATATGCACTTAACAATCAGTACATTTTATGGTAAGAATCCTCGATCATGGCATGGTTTGATTAGTATGGGCGTACCGGGTGAATAAGCGGCATAAAGACGGAATTCGGACGATAAAGCCCTAAAGTACGACCCTTTATAAGAAGAATTTACTCTCCTATGAGAAAATCAGCCATACCATCGTCTGACAGGTTTCTTGACACCATTCAACATGCTCTTCATCGGAGCCCTAATACTTGGTAAATGTTTCGAGAAAAGTGACCCATATGAATAGCTTACCATCGCAGGGACATTACTCACTGGTGCTGCTTCCAGGCCCCCTTCATACCCGACATTTGGAGGAGAACAGATCTTCATCAAGAATAACGACGTCACCATCCACTACTGCAAATACGGCTCTGGCCCCTACCTAATCTTCCAGCACGGCTTCCCCGACCGCGAGACCACCTGGAATGATTTCCAAGTCTCCGAGTTTTCCAAAAACTACACCGTGCTCACGCCTACCCTTCGCGGCTTCCCTCCAAGCTCCATCCCACACGACGTCCAAGCCTACACCGCCGGCGCCTACGTCTCCGACGTACTCGCCATCCTCGCCCACGAGCACATCTCCAACATCACCTTCATCGGCCACGATTTCGGCGGCGCCGTCGCGCAACAGCTCGCCTTCAACCACCCCGACCGCGTCAACGCCCTCGTGATCCTCAACACGCCCATCATCCCCGTCTTCCTCCCTCTCCTCGAGCACGACGCCGAAGCGCAAAACTATGCTCGCTATACGCTTTCGTACTACACGTACGAGCCGGGCCAGCCGAAGAACGTGTCCACGCTCGTGGAAAATATTCGAAATACCACATACCGTGCCGAGATTGCTGAGTACCTGGAAGACTCCCCGATCAACGGCATGCTGAATTTCTACAAGAATAACTACCCGGGCCCGCCGTATGGACGGAACTTGAGCGCTGATGAGATGGTGCAGAAGGTTCCGAGTATGCTGCTCTGGGGCCAGGAGGAGCCGTATATAAGTCCAAAGGTGCTGGATGGATTGGAGAAGTGGTTTGAGAATGGGTTGAGATTGGTGACGATTCCGCATGCGGGGCACTGGGTGTTTAGGGACCAGTGGAGGAGGGCGAACGAGGAGATTTGGAGTTTCTTGGGGATTGCGGGGAGGTTGTGAGGGGTGGGGTGGGTTGGGGATTTGGGTTGGATGCGCGGAGGGAATGCGGGGATGATGTTGAAGCTGTGGATAGGCGGAATGCTGGTGTACTATACGGATACTTGGCTAATAATATGATGGGAGAGAAGCGATTTGAAACCTGAAAAACAATTCCGCCCTGGGCATGCATATGCAGGTTTCGCTACTAGATCAAAGACGCTAAAGGATTCCACTCCGGCACTGCTGCGGATTACGCATCTGCGCGTTCTTCAACGACTTCATCGTCTGACTTGATGGGCACCAATCTTCCCCCATCGCTATGCGGCACGAATTCCACCAGTATTTGCTTTGCTTTGCTCTCCATGACTGTTTGCGGCGCCATAACACCGACTGGTCGATCATCTAAGCCGTGGAAGAAGTAGGCGAGCACATTGTTTGACCATGGCTGCAGTCCCTGTCTGCGCGTCTTAATAATGACCGTGATCAGAAATACGAGCGTCGCGACAAGCTCGAACAAGGGCAATGCCAGCCATTCCCACCTCACCCTTGCATGACTCGTCATGGAGAGAGCTTGGCCAGAGACCGTAGGCTGTCTAGGCATACTGCGAAGGCTGAGCGATAGCGAGTTTGCCACGTTGTTCATGAGAGCTGGGAATCCGTCTACGGTTTTGTTCATTGTTCTCAGGATCGCCATCGTGGTTGCTTCGTTCGAAAAGGGTATGTATCCCTCCAGCAACGACCCGTTGGTGACGAGGAAGCTGGATAGCAGTTGGTCTAATGTGCCCCAATTTTCGGGAGAGACGTAGTAAGTGTCGGATGCTTCAGGCGCGGATCTGAACGTGATATTCTGGTCATAGATATGAGGATCATCCCAATTCAGGAAGAGCGTATCATTGATCCATCGCGAGGTCTCGGTCTCAACAAGTGACTCATTCATGAGCTTAGCTTGCATGTTGCGGATGCAGAACTGGAATATGCATTCGTAGGCGACTGGCTTGCGGAACCCTTTGGTGGTGGTTACTGGCTGATCCCCTTCCGAAGTCCTACTCCAGAAACCCGGAACCTGGCCTGGTGACAAACCAATTGCCATGACATTTGTTATCTTCGAACCTTTATTGGGAAAGGCCATGGGCTGCCAGGCATCATACCAGCCATCCAGGCCCTGTCGATATGACGTGGTGATGTTGAGTATCGAGATGCTAATTGACTGTTCTGGGTCGAGGCCAGTCAAAACCATCCCGTTCTTCAGTGTATAGTACTCTGTAGGAGTGTTATTCACACTCACGCTGACTGTCTCCAACTCCGAGGTCAGGTTTGCACAGGTACTGCAGACACCCAGGGTCTCATACGAAGGCCACGTGCAATTGCCGGTACTGCATTGTAGAGCAGTAGCGTTGAAGTTTTTACCGGGCGGGCTGAGCAGCGCTATATATGAAGCCGATTGCAATTCTGGATCGAGGCCGACCGCGTATGATCCTGGTTCCAGATCTATCCAGCCGTCCTGGTCACTCCATTGTGCAACTGGCAACACGGCTTCTCCCGTAGGTTCCCAGATTTGTTCATACCTCAACGTTTGCTGAATGAAAACGTTAATACCTAGGGCGAGAATTGAGATGAGCGCTCCGATGGATATGGTAACACTGTATGTGCCGTTATTAGATAATTTTCTTAGAAGCTAATGACTGGTGAGACACAACATACCCTCCCGCCTGGCGTGCCAGAAGAATCAAACTGCCCAGTGGCCCACGGCTAGCCGCATCAATAGCTCGAAAGTCATCGAGCGGTCTCGTGCGCATGGCGCGCAGCCACTTTAGCTGCCCAATCGAAGATTGCAGCGGCATAATCAAGAGGAGTTCCGCAAAAGTGGACAAAAGACCAATAATGGCATTCGGCGTGATGTGGTATTTGAAATTCGGCTGCGGCTGCTTGTCAAGAACACTCAAAGTCACAACGACGCCGATGAAAAAGGAGCAGCTGCCGACCCAAGCTGCGATCTCCCAAACCCATGGTAATAGCGAAAAGCGATGACCGCCGGGCTGGTCTTTGGATGCGGTCGGTTCTTGCGCTTGTTGCTCGGATTGATTGTCTCCTGTTGGCGCTTTCGCGTATTTTGGCTCTGTCGGTGTCGTCTGCATCGTTGTGAGACCTAGGAAAGCTTAGCAAAGCTTGCTGCTCCATGGCGATCAACATTTTGGCGCAGGCGCGACGATTAATACGGACGAGTCCCTAGTACTGCGGCATTAGGAACGAAGCAAAGTCCGCATCGAGACGCGGGAGAGGGGCATCCTATAGGCTCTTGAGTGTTTTATCCTCCAACACGACAGGGGTTTCAACCTTGTTGATTGTGTGATGATAAATTGAACACGGGCGCGCTGTGATGTCATTCCTCGGAGCGAACACCAATGACCATCTCATTACAACCATCACGCTTACCATTTGTTGTCGTGTGTCCAAATAAAGTTAGACAAACCCTATATCTATGTCGGAGGCCACTCCTGAACGGTATGGCGCGACAAAAGATACATACCTTTCCGTGCATGGGAGTGTCGTTGTTGCATGGCTCTGTCGTTGCCGCAGAAATCTGCGAAGTACAAGCAAGCCGTCTATGCACTTACTATTGGGTTAGAATAAGACTCCAGTCATAGCATAGCACCTCGGCTTCCACTGGCGGTTTGCATGGGTCCTATGTCGGGCTCACCTCTTACAACTACTGTCTTGACTCCGTCTAGGCGTACCATGAGTTCTACAAAATACGCACAAGCTGAAGAGCAGGTCCCGTCAGTAAGCTGCAAGGTTGTCAGACGCTATCACGAACACTGCGACGGCGAAGCTTACGAGGACGATGTTTTCTGGTGCAAATGCCCGAGAAGATGCATCAGGATCCCGGTGGCTGCCGTATCAAACGGGATAAACGATTGAAAGGCTGCAGTGTTGTAGGCGTCATCAGTCAAATTCGCGCGTTGCCATCTCTTCAATTAGCACCGTTGTCGTGCCGGTTGCTTAGACTCCTACCGAGAGGGAAAATTTATCACTATGGCGCGCCATTGGTCCTACTCAGCCTAAGATCTGAAATTAGTATCGATGGCTAGGTTGATTCTGTCTATTGTAAACTAATCGCTATCGGTAAAAGAGCCGTACAAGTCACTATTTTTGCCCAAGCTGTAGTTCATGCGTCGTGCCGACATACAGAGTCCTGTTACATTTCAAGCCATAGTGCAAACCCCTTGCTCGCTTAATTTTTCGTCCCTGTTAGGATCTTTTTCTTGCATCTAGATACCCCGCACTGGATCGTGTGCTATTGAAAAGTCGTCTACCTATCCTGCGCAGCTTTATGTAGGGTTGCAGCCGGTTGTCTGTCTCGGGTTCTGCGTTCGATGCATCACTAGAAGCGCGTGGACCTTCCACTACCTAAGCTGCTTCGAGCGAGTTGAGCTTCGTTGGCTGTTCGATTGATCGATCGATTGGGGCATATCCCATTCGCTTGCCGGTGGCGTAAACGTAGAGTCGATTAGTCGTTGGGTATTACCGATAGCGATCCGAGCAACTGTGCTGGAATGGAATGAGTGAAAGGAAACTATTGACGTAAGCATATTCAGAATTAGATCTTTAAGCCAACGAGGTGTGCCAACATCCCACACACCAAACGATTTGTCAGTCCGACCTCTGCGCAACAAAAATGCCGGAGAGGATACGTCCAATGCCGCGGCAAAGGCATCCTAGCATTTTGCCGACAGGAGATTGTGAATTTGCCGATGGAAAATAGGCGATTCGGCCAATTGATCGGGAAAAGTCTTCGGCGTGGTGTGGCAGGACGATCAATCGCTAGCGATAACAAAACATAGACGATTTACCTCTTGTTATCGTTTCCTACACGATTGGAAAGTCTGTTCAATCGAATTCACGTGAGCAAAGGCAATGGGCTCAATGCCAGAGGATGCCAAAATGCCAGCGGTAAGATTTCAAACTCAATGACGGGAGTAACATGTTTGACCGAATCAATTACAGCACTGGAATCGCCTGGTTCGCTTTATTGCGGTCGAAGATGCGAAGGAGCATATTGGGGAGCCAGTCGATTCTAAAATGGACGGTACAACGCCACTCACGGCATCGCGCCGAACCATGACTGACATTTACCAGTCGGCGTCGCACTCGCTGATGCGCGGCAAGTCCAAGTCCAAGTTTTCTCCGGCACATCTGTGCTAGCAGCAGGATCACGCACCTCTTCCACCCTCAGCATCCAAACTCTACTCCCTCCTCTTTCCAGAAGCGAGATTGGCACCATCCGCTGCATTGGCCTCAACTACCGCAACCACGCAAAAGAGATGGGCATGGAAATCCCAGACTACCCCACGCTCTTCTTCAAACCCTCGACCTGTCTCAACGCGCCGAACGCACCTCTCGTGATCCCGTACCAAGCAGCGGATTCGCACGAATCCGACTACGAGGCCGAACTCGCCATCATCATCGGCAAGGACGCACGCAATGTAAGCGGCGAGGAAGCCATTAACTACGTGCTCGGCTACGCCTGCTCCAACGACGTGACGGCACGCATCCACCAATTCCGTGGAGCGCAGTGGGGATACGGAAAGGGCTTTGACGGATTCGCGCCGCTGGGGCCGTGTATCGTGGCAGCGGAATCGATTCCCGATCCGGCGAATATCGAGTTGAGAACGGAATTGAACGGAGAGGTGATGCAGCGAGGTCGGGGCGACGACATGATTTTCAGTATTCCGGAGATCGTGTCGTACCTTAGTCAAGGAACGACGCTGGAATCGGGGACGGTGATTATGACGGGGACGCCGCATGGGATCGGTGTGAGTAAGACGCCAAAGGTGTGGCTGAAGCCGGGAGATGATTTGAGGGTCGTGATGAGCCATGGCTTGGGGAGTTTGGTCAATTCGGTGGTTTACGAAGAAAGTCCTCTGAAGGCGTAGTGGCAGTGTGAACTGGCTGAGAGGACGAATTCAGCGCAAGTTGAAGAGCATCTGATCTTGTGTTATGCTGTCAATGACGTGCTCCCATTGTTGAAGATCTGGAGGCTCGAGCATGGAGAATGAGGAGTCGCCCCATGGGGCTTGCCACTGGAAGGGTCCTCCGCCTGCGGCAAGATTTGGTAATCCTAGGAAGGCGTCTGCACTCAGATCAGTTTCTGGTGTAGGAAATGATTCATCGTTCAAGTTCGCAGGACCGACGTCTGCGGCAGTGAGATCTTGGTTCATATCACCCAAAGATGTGCTGCTCATATGTCGAGATGAATCAGCCAACGTTTGGCTGCTACGGACGTGGTTCACTTTGTTGATGCACAGCTCCAGAATTTTAACTTCGGCAAGCGCAAACTCGTTGAGCCAGACGTCGCTTCGTTGTATCTCACAATAGGCCACCAGATCTTCAACGATCGCATGGGAACGTCTCGTATACGGCTCTTTTACAGCGATGATTCCCAACACGAGTGCGCTGTTGAATAGATGATGGGGGCCTAGAGACCATTTCAATCGGTCTGGCAGCGACTGGCGAAGGTAGTCCATGCGCATAGCAAGATCTGCGCAGGCAGAGGAGATGCAAGCGTCGTTGCTGTATTTGAAGCGATTCGTGATGCTTTGGCGGAGCAAGTACGGCCGATGTAGGGTGACTCGGGTGAAATGGAACATGGAATGCAACTGCAGACGATTCCAGTAAAGGAAAGGGTGCGCTTGATCTTGGGATGTGTCGGGATCTTGCAAGCGGAAGTACGGCGGCAGCTTCTTTTCCCACTGAAGAACGTCTCGGTCCAGATCGAGTACAGTGTCATATGAGACGGAGAAAAGGCCGAAACATCTCTCTTGAATTTGGCCTACGATCTGGGCTAGATCATGCGCAAGGAAGTTGCATATACTAAGAGTTGGCTCTGAGATGGGAAACTCTGCAAGCGTCGCGGCGCGCTCATCCGGTTCATCATCGAGCCAGATATTTGTTGCGCGTTTTACATAGCACTGCTGATCCACGATGGCGAAAGGGCGTCCGATGGCGAGTGCGATGGTCTTGTCAAGCATGTACAGATGACTCCACAGTCGTCTTCGAGTCTCTGTCTCCTTCCGCGAAAGGCGCCATCGATCGCCGTCAATGTGGATGCCCTGTGCTTGGGCCATGCGCATGGCGAAGCTGGTGGTAAGCCACGCTTCGGGGACTCTTCTCATATGAATGAGATACCTCGTGACCAAGACGCCAGCCCGAACGAGATCGGTGGATTCGCCGTAGAAGGTGGGTGCTATGACGATGGCTCTTCGTGCAGCCCAGTAGAAGCGCAAAGATGTCTCTTGCAAGTCTCGCTGGACTTCGGTGTTCCTAGGCCTCGGACAGTCCAAGAAGACACCGTAGGCAAGAACAATGAAGAGCAAGGCCAGCCATCTCAAATCAATGGTGGCGAAGTCGTCAAAGCCAAATTTTCGTGACCAGAAAAGGTCGTACTTGGCCATGAAGGAAGTTGGATGGATAGCATCAATGGTCCAGTTCAACTCGGCCAAGAATACTTGGACCAGTCTGTCGACTCCCTTCTTGTTGCGCGGGAGGAGCCCAAGCAAGTCCCAGATTTGCGAAAACGAGCCTCCAACATCTCGGAAGGAATGAGTCGAGCCTCCTTCCTGGCGGATACCGGATGACAAGTCAGGTGCCGGGGCTTCGATGATTTTGGCCGCGGCCTGGGGTCCAAAGTAGGACGAACCGAAGAAGGAGGGCGCATCGCGACTTCTGAAGAGATTGCCTACTTGCGGTTCAGGTTGATCATGCGAGGCCCGACTCGCGCTGGATGTGCGCTCGTGGGCTGGTGGTGGTTTTGGGCTTGGAGGAGCTTCTCTTGCAGTCTCGGACTCAAGGGTAGAGGGCAGACCTGTCTGCGATTGCCTTTGGCCTTGATGGATATATGTGCATGCGGCGGCTACATTTCTGCGATTGCAATTGAAACAAGGGTGTGCGCCATCACACTGTGGCCAGTGAGCATCCGATCACGTGCCTCGGTTGCGGTTCCAGCATACCTTCTGCTTTCGTCTGTGGCAGGCGACGCATGCTGCTGCATGCCTCCCACGTCGTCTCCGCCTGTTTGCCGCGTCATGGGGCCTCTCTTCATCCATAGGCCACAGTTAGGAAAATGGGAAGTGGTGGAAAAGCCGATCCGAGGGGATTTCGCCGATAAATGCAATTTGCCTAGCGCCGCCCTAGGTACTTCCCCGCCCTTCTCCCCTGATCCTGCCTTCTCCGCATCGGCCTTTTGCAATGTCTTCGCGGCACCATGTCATGAGAGATCGGGTTTCGGCTCTTCATGACTCTGCCGCTGAGATGTACGCACGTTAAAAGGACTAGAAGAAGTCGCAAGGCCTTGCTGTGTTACCCCAAGGCGCATTTTCCGTGAGACTCGAACCTCTGCCCGGCGCCATGGCCACCGAAAATTTCGACAAGAAGACCATGGAGATGGAGGGTGTGGTCAATGAAAAGGATTCCCAAATGGCCAGTTCCGACAGTTTCATCGACCCGGTTGCCGAGAAGAAACTGATCCTCAAGCTGGACCTCATGTTATCACCTATGATGATTCTCATCTTCCTCGTCGCCTATCTGGATCGTTCGAATATCGGTCAGTGTGCGTGCGCGACTGTAGATTATACTCATTCTGACCTCATTTGATCAGGCAATGCTGCCATTGCAGGGATGAATGAAGACCTCAATTTGACAGGGAGCAGGCTCAATGTCGCTGTCACCCTCTTCTACGTAACATACATTGCCTTTGAAGTACCTTCTTCAATTATGTTGAAGCGTCTCCGTCCAAGTCGCCTTATTCCTTTCTTCATCATCGGCTGGAGTGCGGTCATCATTGGCGCTGCTTTCATCCAGAACTACGCTTCGCTCATCGCCACCCGTCTACTCCTCGGCGCCTTCGAGTCAGGCCTCTTTCCTTGTCTCACCCTGTATCTAAGCACCTTCTACCAGCCCGTGGAACAAGCGCGTCGCGTGTCCTATCTTTTCGTCGCATCCGCGCTCAGCGGTGCATTCGGTGGTCTTCTGGCCTACGGCCTCACCAACCTCCACGGATCGAAAGGCCTTGCGGGATGGCGCTGGCTCTTCCTTGTCGAAGGCATTATCTCAATCGTTGTCGGAATCGCAACCATATTCCTCCTCCCGGACAATTTCGAGACGGCCTGGTGGCTCAACGAGGACGAGAAGGCGTTGATGCGAGCACGACACGAGAAAGCGCGCCTCTATCAAGGCATCTCCGTGACTTCCGACAACTTGGATAAGAAAGAGGTCCGGTTGGCCTTCCGCGACCCCAAGGTCTGGCTCAACTCGCTCTGCCAATTTTGTGCAAACACTTGCTCTTTTGGCTTCTCGACCTTCTTGCCCGTTATTATTCGAGGATTCGGTTACTCTAGCATCCGAACACAGCTTCTGACTGTCCCAGTGTACATCTGGGCTAGTGTTGTCTACATCACTGTCTCGTTTGCTTCAGACCACTTCAATCGTCGAGCCATCTTTATGGTGCCCATGGCCTTGATCACCTCTTGTGGCTATGCGGTGCAGCTTGGTGTGTCAATGAACTCGACAGCTGTCCTTTACTTTGCAACATTCGTCACGGCTACCGGCATCTACTGCGTTGTGGGATTAAACGTAACCTGGATCATCAACAGCAACGCTGGATACTTTAAGCGAGCTACCGCTATCGGGTTGCAGCAAACCATCGGCAACAGTGCTGGCATCATGGCTGGGCAAATTTATCGCCTGTCCAGCTCAGATGGAAGATATGTGATCGGCCATTCCGTGTCGCTGACAACCATCTCATTGGCTGCATGTGGCTATTCCGCAATGTTCTTATTGTTGCGCCAGTTGAATCGAAAGAGGGAAAATATGAGCTCCGACGAGAGGCAGAGGGAAATTGATGCTGGGAACATGGGCGATAGACACCCTGATTTCAGGTATACCTTGTAAACGAGGTAGCTGCGCGTACATATAGGATACATAATAAAGAACTCGATATTTAGTCTCAAGGGGTTTTATTTTGATATTTGGCTATCGATTTGCTATCGCGCAGACTAGCGAATAAGGCGAGGGATGAGGGGCGGACAAATTCCAAAGATGGCATCAGGGTGTTTGAAGAGTGTGACGGCAGGTTAACGCCAAAAATCGAAAGAGTCTATCCATGGGAGCCCTACAAGCTTAACATTTACCTATTGGGGTCTAGCCGCCAGCTTTATCAAGTCCAGATACGAAGCTTGCCTCCCCATAGAAACACAGCACCGAGAAAAGCTCAAGATGAGTACCATTAATTTCATGAACGGAACTCCATGCAGTCACGAAAATCTTTATCTCATGCTCCAAGGCTCCGTTCTATTTTCGCCACTCAGCTCTCGCTTTCGCAAACCTCCAAGGAGCAATGGAGGAACGGACATGTCTGGTGGCGCTCGAGAGGGCTGGCAATCAGCTGAACTTTTGCGCAACCTCTGGCGGCTTACTCATGATCAGTGTCCCTGATTTGCGGTTGCACAGCGGCGCTCCGCCATCACATCCATTTGTATAAATGTCCACCCCTCAACCGCGTAGGTAATGGTCCAACTATCGCCATGCCTCTGTACGCTCCCTCTGTCATCATACCCATCTACGCCGTCTTCACCGCCATCGGCATAATCCTCACGCTTCTGCGCTTCTACGTCCGAACCTCCGTCTCTCGAAATGCTCACAGTCGCAATCCATTTGGCCTGGACGATTTATTCATCTCAATCGGGCTTTTGATCACCTTGACATGCTCCGCCATTCAGTTTTACAACGCGACCAACTCAAACCAAGGAAAAGCGTACACTTCTGCTATGAAAGCGCCGCAAAGAATCATTGGCATGAGAATCGAATTCGCAATGACCGTCATCGAGAAGCCTGCCTTCGGCGCCATCAAGCTTTCGCTCCTCTTTTTCTATCGCAGAATCTTTGGCCACTGGCCAAGCTTCCAGAAGGTCAACAATGCGCTGGTGGTGATCATCGTCATCTGGGTGATGGGCTTCGTCTTTGCTGACCTGTTTATTTGCGGCTCGCATCTCGAGTATTATTACGCCTTGAACCAGGCCTTAGGCAAGGCGCATTGCGGAAGCAAGGGTCTCGCTCTTGTCTTATTCGCATTCACTAGTGTGATCACGGATCTATTCGTCGTCAGCTTGCCACTATTCTACATTCGCCGGCTCCAGCTAAGGCGAAGTAAACGGATTGCAGCATGCGTTGTGTTTCTATTAGGAGGAGTGTAAGCATCTTCCCACCACTGCTCCAATTGCCGCAGACGTATGCTGACTGCGATGATAGCTCGACATTGGCTGGCATACTGCGCGTCATATTCCTCTGTATAGCCTATCCACTCGGCATTCTACAGTGGGGTTACACGGGCCGGCCCGAAGAGCAATTGCCCTTGGCTGAGAAAGTCATACAGCCCACGTTTTGGGTAATGATGGAGATGCTTCTCGGATTATGGGCTGCGAACCTCCCCGTTCTCGCTCCCTTGATGCGTGCTATTAGCAACCGTTATCATTCCAGCAGCATTTATCGCAAGCTTTCGAGGCCTGGCCGGACAGAAGGAACGAAGCGGAGAACCGAAGTGCGCACTGTAGTACACGTGCGGCCGCTCAAGAGCTGGCACAGTCGCAGTGATCAAGGATCGATAGGCGAACAAGACCCGAGAGTGTAGCAATGACGTGTACTGTTAAACAGTATTTTATTGGAAGTTTAACGCCACAGAAATTGTCTTTGCCCAGATGTTTCCGGGAAGTATCCGAGACTCGGTAGTAGTAGGGTGTACCAATAGATAGCATTCTCTGAGATTGGAATCGCGCAGCATAAAGTGAAGCCGTAGGAAAAGTTGTTAGTCTTCGCTGTGGCACCCAGACCCTGCCGTACGTGAAAGAATTTACGCCAATGTTGAATTAGACGATTTGATCGCCTCTCACCCACTTAACCTTAAAATCCTAACCCTATCACGCAAGCTCAATTTCGAGAAGTCCTTCCGCACTCCCTTCACATTCCCATACTTTGCTTAGGCTTAGTCCTACACTCTCTACCAGTGCTCTCCAATCACTCTCCGTTCTCTCTTGCGCAGCGTGGCATTGCATCATCAGCATATCAACGCCCGTGGCAAACCAACCTGCCCCTGTATCCGGCACCACGATCTCGTTCAACAATATCTTGCTGTACCCCTTCTTCATAGCCGGAATCAGATTCTTGAGGATGTTGCGGCAGGATTCATCAGGCCAATCATGCAGCACCATATGGAGGTAGTAAACTTTGGCACCTTTGACTGGCTGGGACGTGAACATGTCGTGCGGCACCTTTTCGACCTGCGTGGGAAAGATCGAAGGTAGACTGGCGATTACGGACGGCAGTTCCTGCAGGATGAGCCGGCCGGGAAGTTCCGGGAAGGTCTTTTGGAAGTCGATGATGTCGTGGCCCGCGGAGCCGCCGATGTCGATCATGAGCGTGGCGTCTTTCTCCGACGAGAGATTGTTGAAAATGACTGGGATGTCGACGGATTGAAACCATTTCTTGCCTAGTGTTTTGAACTCCATGTGATCCTTCATGGCTTGTAGTTGATCTGCATTCTCAGGCTGAGCGAGCCATTCGAAATAATGCTGACTTGTCTTGTGCGCGAAATTGAAGGGGGAATTGTTTTTGTCGGTTGGATTTGCATACTTCGTGTTGCTCATGAACTCAGGGAGCGTGGCAATGACGGGGGCGAGCGTGTCATAGCTGCAAGACCGTCCGTGAGAATCCAACTTAGAGCGGACCCTCTGAGAACATACCAATTCTTTGTCATACCAGTGACGATGCGGGTCGCAAGAACCGCGGTTATGGCGTTCGGAGCAAACTCGTTGACATTGGTTTCGGCGACAAAACCACATGAGGCGAGAAATTTGAGCATGCGTGCTGGGAAGGTCAGCTGAGTTGGCTAGTTATGCGCACGGAAAGTACATAGGAGCTTGGAATCTGCGCCCGTCATTTCACTGAGCTTTTCACAACTCTTTGGGGCATTGTTGTCCGCGAGCAATTTATCAAAGAGATTCAAATCGTATGCGACCCGTGTCGTAGACCATTTGTATGGCTATACGCAATTTCAGCTCCCAGTTTTGCCGGAGGCGTAGAGATACGTACATCAACCCAGTTCATCTTCGCAACGACTTCGAATGGGGGGTCTAATGCCGCGACAAGACTGCGAGCAGATTCAAGGAGAGCTTTCCGTGCATTTTCGTCCGAAGTGTTGCTTGTCGCGCTGGCGCCTTTGACTTCAATGTCTTTAAGCAGGGCAGAGATATCCGGGTTCTCATTCGCCATGTTGTGAATGTCAGACTGGGTATGATGCGAAACTGAGTCGTTTTGTCGGAAAGAACGGATCTGAGCGAGAATAAAAATGCCTCTCTTGTAATTTTGTAGTTTGGGTTCCGCATAATTGATTCCGCATGACTGATTCCTCGCCTCTAGCCGAGAGGAGTTAGCATATGGCCTGTGGTCGCCTTAGCTGAGAGTTTCGCACTTCTTATTCCGTGCGAGAGAGGCTATAGCCAACTAGATCACGAACTTTGGTGCGGTCTTACCCCGCTTGCCCCGCTGTGTTACGCGTGCATGTGAGTAAGATCCAGATAATTATACTTTCAGGCGTGCTACTTCGAACGTAACACTCTCCGCCCGATGAAAATATGCGCATTCGATCCGCGACAGAGCATCCTGGCAATCCGATAAATCGGGTGATTTCTGCCTCTCTCTAGAGCGTGAAGGGACCCAAGGAACGAACACTGGTAAGTCTTTTCCCACAATATTGACAATGTGCACGTTCTATCCACGCCCCGCGTAGTTACACTACAAATGAACAACGCATAGAGTAAGTTGGTAGGTAGGGGTGTACAAGGTATATTGAGTATGGTACAAGTGTAGTGTAGGTGTGATGTGTTGTGATGAGATATATGTAGGAGAGATGGCTGAGGAGCAGCCTTAAGTACATGATGCTTGGTCACGAGGTAACCATGTGACCTGGACTTACACATAGATCCCTGCTATGCTACTAGTCAAGAGATGCAAGGGTCGTGGCAGAAGGGACAAAAAAGGTGACACCGGTTGTCGCTGTCGAATAGTCCAGAATGCGATCGTGTAGACCTGGCGGCTCGCCAATAAACATTCGCTCAAGCATTTTCTCGATGACCCAAAGATGTCTCGAATAACCGATGAAATAGGTTCCGTACTCTTTGGAGCCTGGTGAGCCGAAGGGCATGTTATCGCGCAGAATATCGTACTCCTGTCCATCCTGCTCGATGGTGGCGAGGGATTTGTGCGACTGTTGCTGACCGTCGGGTGCGTCATCAAGCTCAATGTTCTCGAGCTTTGTGCGACCGATAACGGACTCCTGATCTTCAATTTTGAGGCCTTTCCAGCCCTCCAAGTTATGGAGATATTTTTGCACCACGACATAGCTGCCGCCCATATTGGCAGTGTCTTCTTCGGCAATCATGATGGAATCAACAACGGCGGGACCAACGGGATTTGCTGTGCCATCGACGAAGCCTAGCAGATCGCGGACGTCGAAATATCGAAAGCCATTGGTTTCATCCACGACAGCTACCGCATCGCCTAGCTGATCCATCAGCTGCCGTTCGAACTCGAAGTTTAGGTCTCTTCTTTCCGAACGAATATGGAAAAGCAAATCGCCAGGAGACGACGCGGCTGTGTGCTTGGCGCCCTTCATTTCCTTGAATGGGTGCAGCTCTCGTGGTTTTGGAAGGCCAATGAAGCGATCCCAGGCCTCGCTGCCGATGCCTACGGTACACGCGAACGAAGCGTTGAGGTCACGAAAGGCAACATTTTTGGTGAGATCAGACACGCTCGCCAGTGCCGATCGAACAGTCCGCGCCGCCTCGTCTCCAGGATTGACTGTCAAGACCAAGAAGGTGGCGGCTTGCGTAAGAGGCGCGTCGACGCGTTGTGACTCGATGGGAACGCGTCGGCTCATACTGGCAGTTTGGTCTATCTTACGAGAGATGGGTCGAAGTGTAAAAGTGGTCAGACTCGAAAAGGCTCGATGGGTGCGGCGTTGGGGTGTCGTCCGTGGGGGTTGCGACGTTACTGCTCGAAATTCTCGCGACCTAGCCCACCAGCAGCTACGGTAAGATGCCAGAATGCTTCTTGTCTGCATTCCGCAGAGGGACCGTCCGTGTTTTGTTGTTGAGGACTACAGAGAAGCGGGGGCGTAATGCGCTTTCGTTCTGGATGCTGCATAAGCAAATGTCCTCAGGTTCCTATTGGCCGGTTCAAGCAGTGCGTTGGTGACTGAGCAAGCGCACATACCTACCAAGAGGCACCCTGGTTTCGACGCTCTGCAGTTCATTTCACCTGCTCATTGTCTGCCGTCCGTCGTATTTGTACTCTGTTTTGGTGGTAGTATACGAGCCGTCCACCTCACCATCCGGCGACATACATCCATCGGAGACTTTCACCTCAGCATCTTTGGCGTATACTACAAAGGTATAAGAATGATGAACCAACTCCCTATTACCCAAATTTTCTTGCCATGGCGCAACCACGAGGCTTTGTCGGGGCCGCCTGCGACAGCATCATCTCACGGGTTTGGGGCCTGCCACCAGAGTCGTCCTCGTACACAATCTGCGAGGTGCGCATCCCCATTGGTGACCAAGGATCGCGCATCCAACTAGCCGCGACTCTCTGGCAACCCATTCTCGCCAGAAATGAACAGCTAGCCGGTACCCTTCTCTCGCGCTGCCCGTACGGTCTCGGCTTCGGGATTCCGCAGCTACTCTGTCGCGTCCTCGCGGCACGGAGGTACCAGGTCCTTTTTGTTGGCTGCCGCGGCACCTTTCAGTCCGAAGGGGAGTTTGATCCGTTTCGCACCGAAGTAGAAGACGGAAAAGCCTGCGTCGAGTGGATGCGAAAACAAGACTGGTACACGGGAAGCTTCGCAACCGTGGGATGCTCTTATCTCGGCTTCACACAATGGGCATTACTCCGCGACCCCCCAAAAGACATGGTTACAGCTGTCATAAGCATCGGGCCACATGACTTCAGTCGCGTGTCATGGGGAACAGGCGCGCTTAATCTTGACATTGTTCGGTGGGCCTATAACATCGCGCACCAGGAGGAGTCATTTTGGCAGGTCATGTACCGAAATCTCACCGTTGATCGAACACTCAAACCCGTTTTGGACGGCTTTCCTCTGCATAAAAGTGTTGAAGATCACTTTGACGGGAAAGCACCATGGCTGAATGAGCTTATGCATCGACCCAACCTCTCCGATCCATATTACGAGGCCACGCAGCTCGGACAAGCGCTCGATCGTGTCGACATACCCATTCTTCTCTCCACCGGATGGTACGATCTTTTTCTCGAGCAGACTATGGAGCAATACTACCGACTCAAAGAGCGCGACGTCGAGGTTGCTCTAACTGTGGGGTCGTGGACACATGCTGGCACGGCACTCAGCCCCGTCCCAAATCGGCAAATGCTGGGATGGCTTGATGAGCATATGTTGGGAGAGACAAAAGAGAAAAGAGAGCATCCACTACAGTATTATGTGACTGGAGCTGAAGAATGGCGCTATGCTGCGACGTTTCCTGCTCGTACGACAGCACAATCACTTTACTTTGACGCCGGAAACAAACTCTCCAAGACCAAGCCCTCTTTGCAGTCCGAAACTTCTACCTTCACGTTCAATCCTCGCGATCCAACACCCTTGATGGGTGGAAACATTCTTATGAATGGCGGTTGCGTAGAGGACACTGCGTTAGCTGCTCGCTCAGACACTGTGGTATTCACGACAGAGCCGCTAGAAGAGGACGTTGAGTTCGTCGGACAGCCATCCGTCGAAATATTCCATACGACCGACAACCCACACGCAGACCTCTTCGTGCGAATCAGTGAGGTAGACAACAAAGGAAAATCAAAGAACATATGCGATGGTTTCCAGCGACTGGACCTCGCAAGGAGTGAAGAGCTTGTCAAGCTGAAGCTACATCACCGTGCACATCGCTTCGTGAAAGGCGCAACAATACGACTCCTTATCGCAGGTGGTTCACACCCACATTTAGCGAAGAACCCTGGAATGGAGGAGGCAAACGCGACGGCTGAAATTGTCAAGAGTGTAAAACATACCGTTCAATTCGGGAATTCCAAATTATCCAGAATCATACTACCAGTCCTTTAGACTGCATCAATAGCAATCCCATCGTTGACTATCCCATTGCGGGTTCGTCGTGTGTGAGACCACGCATTTCTGATGTTTTCCTGGGACCTGTCGAGACAGGATCTTCAAGCCTTTAGAGGTAAGTGCAGCCGGACCCACATCATCGTCATCGCTGTCATTAACCCAACAACTCCTTGCCTTTAGAGTAGCAGCAGTCCCGTAGACATGACAAGCACGCCCTCCCTTCAACTTCAGGAAAGATGCTGCCCTTGTTCGAAATCTAATCCTCCAATCGGTTGCAGCGCTAACCTTTACCCTACAATCCACCGCAAAGCGAGGTCCGATCTTCGGCCCGCTACACGCGAGATACGCCTGCCTATCTGCTGGTCGTGCGACCCCAAACAGCCCCGGAGCGTTTGTTTGCACAAGGCGTATATATCTCAAATACGTATGGGAAGGAAGCCCTTTAACTATATAAAACTCTGTCTTGAACTTTTCGAACAACCGCAACAAGAATTCCGACGAAAAACGCCGTCATGTCATCGCCCCACCCCTTCGATCCACTTTCAGCAGCGGAGATAGCGACTGTAAGTAGTCCCTAACACTCAATTGAGCTTATTGACTCTAGGCTAGGTTGCCAGAGAGGTCAAAAAGCTTTCTCCGAACGACCATGGCATCTTTCGTGTTATTACAATGGCCGAGCCACCAAAGGCTGAGATGGTGCAGTATATTGAACAAGAGCATTCGCACCGCAGCCCTGCGCCACCAAAGCGCATTGCAAAGGTGCATGCATACTTCGACAAATCTTTCCATGAATTGATGGTAAATGTTGAAACACATGCGATCATCTCACACGACGTATTGAAAGGACGCCACTCACACGTTGACACGGCTTTTATGAAGCAGGTGGAGACAGCTTGTCTGGCAGACGATCAAATCCAGGCCGAGATCAAAGCACTAAACCTCCCTCAAGGGGCAAAAGTGATCGTAGAGCCGTGGACGTATGCAACTGATGGCATGAATGATATGAGCCAACGAATTACAATGGTAAGAGAATGTGCCTGTGTCCAAGTCGAGTCGTGACGCTGAGCAGCTTGACAGTGCTGGTTCTACATGCGACTCTCCAGTCACAATGATGCTAACTACTACGCCTACCCTCTTGACATCGTAGCCGAAGTATCCGAAGCCCTTCACGTCGTTAAGGTCCATCGTCTTCCTTCGTCCGTGACCGAATCAATTGACATTGTGGACAAACCGACACCATATGACCACCGCAAAATCCACACATCAAGTGAATATCACCCAGAAATACAATCTCAGCACCGAAATACCACCAAGCCTCTGCAAGTCGTCCAGCCAGAGGGCCCCTCGTTTCAGATCGACGGAAACTATGTCACCTGGGAGAAATGGACCATGCGCGTCGGATTCAACTACCGCGAAGGCCTCACCCTACACGACATTCGGTACGACGGCCGTTCTCTCTTTTACCGACTCTCGCTCTCTGAGATGTTCGTTCCATACGGCGACCCACGTTGCCCGTATCCACGAAAAGCCGCCTTTGATCTCGGCAACGACGGCGCAGGCGTGAACGCAAACAATCTGAAGCTGGGCTGTGATTGCTTGGGCCATATCAAGTACTTCGACTTTTGGCATGTGACGAGCGCAGGCGATGCTTTGAAGCTGCCGAACGTAGTATGCTGCCATGAGCAGGACGACGGCATTCTTTGGAAGCACACGAATTTCCGGACTGGCAATGCAGCCGTGGCGAGGAGCAGACTTCTTGTTCTGCAGACCATCATCACCGTGAGTAATTACGAGTATGTTTTTGCGTCGTATTTCGGCCAGGACGCGAGTATCCATTACGAAGTGAGAGCCACGGGAATCCTGAGCACGGCGCCCATCGATATCGGAGACAGCGTGCCCTTCGGCACGGTTGTTGCACCTGGCGTTCTTGCGCCGTACCATCAGCACCTCTTCTGTCTGCGAATTGATCCTGCTCTCGATGGGCACAAGAACTCGCTCGTCGTCGAGGACAGCGTACCCATGCCATTCCCGCATCCTTCGAATACCTTCGGTGTCGGCTACGTCACAGAATCGACGATTGTGGAGGAGGAAACGGGGCTTGATCTCGATCACAGCAAAGCCAGGACATTCAAGGTCGTCAATGAGAATAGTGTCAATGCGACCACGGGCACGCCGGTCGGTTTCAAGCTGCTACCATGCTACAGTCAGATGTTGCTCGCCCATCCATCCTCCTACCATTCTCGCCGCTCTGAGTTCGGCAAGCACGCTGTATGGGTTACGCGATATTCCGACAGCGAGCTCTTCGCTGCCGGCACACACACCATGCAATCCCTTGGCGGCGAGGGAATCGAATCATGGATGAAATCTCGAAAAGACAACAGTTCTAACGCAAGCAAGACTAGGGATGAGGACATTGTAATCTGGCACACGTTTGGCTCGACGCACAATCCGAGGATCGAAGATTGGCCCGTCATGCCCGCGGAGAAGATGATTGTCGGGTTGAAGCCAGTGAATTTTTTCGATCGTAATCCGGCGTTGGATGTGCAAATCAGTTCACAGGAGAGCAACAAGAGCGTCTTGGTGGGCGAAAAGGACCCCGAGGTCGTGGAGCGAGAAGCTGGAAAAGCGAGGCTGTAGATTTGTAGCATCCTTCATCGGAGCACACGCAGTGAAGTGCGAGAAGAGTGGCGCTGGGTTTTGGTAACATTTGAGATTTCTGTTCGTAATTTACACCCATGTCCTTTCTTTAACCACTTTTGCTAGAAATGAGTGGGCGAGGAATACACCGGGGCATGGCCTTTCGTCTGTCTGAGAAACCTCATATAGCAGAGGAGAGACACGACTAGCACCGCGTAACTAACGTATACAGCGTATCGGAATTCGTCTGGCTTCGCGAAGATGATCGTGAGAGATGAGGCGAGCACTTCAAATAAGTTTTGGCAAGCCGCTTCCGTGGAAGAAAATCTAGCCCTTGTAGGTGGCGGTGTACCCTGTTCCGAGTCAGCAATGCTACCATTTGTCGCTCATAAGCCGTCAAGCACTTCTCATTGGGGTCACTAACCCCTTGGACAATGTACTGAACGGCAAGATCGAATCCCCACAGACCCAGTCTCTTCACGCAAATACCGCTGACTAGGCAGATGGCAACGAATTTGGATCTTGTATCCAACATTGCGATGATGGTGACAGGCAATGAGATGGAAGCTACCTGCCATGCTAAGAGCCAGAAGCCTGCCCGCACTACCCCTATCCGCTCCATAAGAGGTGGCACAATCCATGTCCCTGCAAGCTCAGTTATAACTGATACTCCCCGTATGACGCTGACCTGGAGGCTCGTGAAATCCGATGCGACGAGATATGTTATCGTCTGGGCACCGATGGAAAGGACGGTGAGATAGATCAATGCCAACGAAAAGCTGGGTAGAAATACAACGCTGCTGATGTACTGTGTGATGGATGCTGGAACGAGAGCCTGTGCGATGGCAGTATTACTAGTGTGTGCAGACAAAATGTTGGGTGACATCTCCCGCTCAGTTTCGAGCTCAAGTGGCAATGTCGGCGCTATCTTCAAACCAGGTACGCTGTCACGTAACTGGTTCAGAGCCATCGTCAGTTTCGACCATAGATGCGAGTGTGATGATCGAGGTGGAGTCTGCTTTACCTTTTGAATGATGTGCAGCTCAATCGGAACCGACAAAATGGTTGCAGCCACCAGGGTAAGCATAGCAGCTGTCCTTGAATACGTGTCGATGCAGGAGAGCACGAATGGGCCGGCCAGCTTACTAAAGAGGTCCAGCCGCCGCATTACTACGTTTAGGTCTGCGCATGTTTTCAGCGACTGTCTCTGACAATAAGGGAGAGAAAAGGTACGTTGTCGATCTTCTTTCAGATTGTGCGCAACGACGATGACCCAATCACGTTCCAAGGCCACAACGTTTGCGATTGACGTTACCCTCTCAACGCAAGCCAACAGCATGAATAGCAAAAGCAGGATCGAGAATGCGAACCCGGAGCCAGGGGTAAATTTCAGCAGATACAGAGACGCACAGGCAAATGCAATGGAGCAGCGATGGCTAACTGTCGGGTGTCACTAGAAGAATCCCGACGCCCCCCGTGCGCAAGGTCGACTCACTGATAACCCACTTGAGGGCGAACAGTCTATCCATTCTGTCCATTATAGTTCCAGCCCAAGATGACAGCAGGACTGCTGCAAGCGCCTTCAAGAGCGTGTACACCGAAACATATACCAATGTTCCTGGGAATTGATCGGCGAGGAAGACGACAAGGCTGTAATCGGCGTACCACATGTGCCAATCGCTTATGAACTGCTCCAAGTACAGGTACGTCTTGATCTTCGCAGCAGAGCCGTGCACGCGATTGTCGCTCGGTTCTTCATTGTCGACGAGGAGACGCGCATCTTCTTCACGTGAGTCGCGACCAGCCCCGAAGTTTGAAAGCTCTACTGCCGGGCTGGACATGCGAACGCGTGAGAAGGGAAATTTTGGCGGAGTTAGGCGTGTGTGGAACGGTTTGAAATCCTTGCACACGGGCGACACATGTGGCGTCCTGCTTAGGTAAGCAAGAAGTTTCGCCATGCAACGCCGAGAACTTCAACGCTGTTATGCGCCAGTGTGTTCCTTTTTCCCTGTACCCGCTGAAGCAAGAATCTTGCGATACCGGATGTTGACCCTCGACAGGAACATCGCGGCCAATGAGAAGGAAATGGAATGGCGTCTGCCCCGCCAAATTGGCCGTATCTTCTGAATCGCCGCGATGTCGCGAAAATTCTCCAACATGCAATGCTCTTAGAGACCTTTCCGTGTACGTTAAATTCTGCCATAGCGTAGGCTCTTGTCACCACTTTTGATGACGCGCACGCTTGCGACAACGCGTTCCCAGCAGCATCTTGATCTTCATCGGACCAGTAACGACGTTTTCATTTAACGAGAGACAGGCCACCAAAATACCGGAGCGACTGCGTACAAGAATACGATCCGCCCAAGTCTCCAGGAGGAACAGCAGGATCGCGTTACAGACGTCTCACTACGGCTGCTTGAACGTCGAGCCAACGGGACCAAACTTGATGTTGGAATAGATGACCTGCGAGCTTGCCTCTTTGCTCTCCAAATCCGCAGGAACACCTGAGCTGGTTGCGCAGTCACCTCGCGCGGCACCGGGGAACGAAGCGTCCTTGTCGGTAGGATATGTGCTGTCGAGCCACAACATGTTGGCGTAGTGATCGTCCCAGAGCGACATCACGAGGACCATACCCTTAGCCATACCCTGGCCCATGTTGGCGAGACCTAGAGCAGTCATTAGTCATCCAGGAACAAATACGCAAAGAGAAGGGAGCGTACCGCCGTGGTCTTTGAATGGATACACATCCTCCTTGTTGGCCTTGTTCTCTGCGTCGCACCAATCTTGGGTGATGGAATTGCCCGTAATACCAGCAGTCTTCGGCTGCGGGTTCTCGATGACTTTGCCATCCTGGACATAGTATCTCTTGATCTCCGAAAGGTTGCTGCCTGAGCCGATGAATTGGGTCACGACGGTGAACTTCTTCGATGTGTCGACAGTCTTTCCTTTCCCATAGAAATCGGTAACACCGAGTCGGTAGGGGTTGAAGTCACCTAGTAGAGTCAGTGAATGGACAGAAACTCAGAGAGGGGCGACAAACATCCATTGGGATCGCACGGTCCAGCATATCGAGTTTCGGAATAGGTGCCGCCGCAATTTTCGCCTTGACACTCAGAAAATGTGACAGGGCTACATGAATGAGGAGTAAGCGCGGTCGAGACTGAATTGGCTTCCCAAACATCCATCTCGGCACTGTTATCGTTAAACAAGTCTCTGGGTTAGGGCCTGCAACGTACCAGCAAGAGCCTTTTGCACCTACACCGGCATTCTGATCGTTCGACGATGGCTTCCAGCCCTCTGCATTAGCCTTGCCGTTGATGAATTTCAAGTCTCGTGGGCACTGGCCATCGCAGTAACCCGTCCCATACTTGGCACCGGGGGTACCTTGGCCCTTTGCATCCATGACAACAAAATAGAGGGCGCCGTTCAACCCACAGGGCAGCTTGCTGACGTCGACATCGAATGTGAATTCATTCCCAACGAGGTTGAACATTTGGTATGAGCTTGAGTCCTTCATCAGGTACGTTCGCGAACCAATGTTTGTTGAGTAGGATCCCTTCGTCACAAACTTGAGCGTCAGAGCGTTGCTGCTGGTGGTGATGCCATAAGTGGCGGAATAATCTGCGCCCTCGACGACACAGTTAGACGCGCACTTGGAATTGTCAGCGCAGTTGGTCGAGTCCCACTTATTGCCGTCGTAACAGTTCTTGTAGTCTCCCTTGACCTGTGAGGTGTTAGTGGACGAATACATATAAAAGAGCTTCGAAGGCAAAGCGTACGTGGAGCCAGCGCCAGTTGGCGTCAATGACGACTTCTCCACTGACACTCTTGCAGCTTGTTCCACCAGTGCCCGAGCATTGCGACCACGTCAACTTTGGATGGGTTTCGGTCTGGTAGCTGCCGACGCCCTGGCCAGCCACCAAGGACGCGGAAAGTAGGGATCCGAGAAGAAGAGCGCGCGAGAACATTTTGACCACTGCAGAGTCAGAGTGTACCGAGTAACTTGAAAGGCTTCCCAGTTGGTTTTATATGTCTCAACACGGAGCATTGCATTAAATTACTCAAGATTGCTATGGATCGTTCCACATTAACCCCATTGATTGCGACGGTATGGATCTGAACGGAAAGTCACGAGCTGAGCCTCAAAATGCTTCAGTGGGGGTTCTCGCAGCCTACGAGTTGCACCAAGATGCTTTGGATTCCGGATCGTGGATCGAGAAGCCGCCGGATCTTTGATCCACTTTCGTTCCTTGCACCGCATTCGATGGTGGAAATGAGTCTGGTGATATCCATCACAGCCTCAATGTCGACGCCATCTTCTGACGTGCGGGGAAGCACCATTCCCTCAGTGTCGCCCAACGGGACTTCCTGTCCATCGGGCTAGATATTTGAAATGGGGGATGGCAGAAAGCCATCATTGGAGAATGGCTCGTATGGAGTGGTGATGGCTCGGTTACACAACCAGGAGCACCTCAATCACACTGCTTACCCCAGATTTCTCCAACGCCGGCCCCCAGTCGAATCCAGCAGGCGACGAGTGGTCTATCGTGATATGCTCGATGCAGTTAGACTTCTTTCCAAGAGCTTGGAAGGCTGGGGGGAAAAGGCTTACCGTTGGCGAACCCGGTTGCACAAATCGAATATAGATTGATGTGCGCATGCAGCGTTGGGTGAGAAATATGCGGGGTCGCATCGAGGCCGACACGCCTACCCAATCTAAATAGAGTGAGTTGATGCAAGACGCTGAATTACCGGCCAATTCGGCTATTGATCTTTGGCCGCGACCACGCGAGTGATCGACGAATAGCGATGGAGAAATTATTTAATCCGGCGCATGGAAAGGAATATATAGAGACGGGCACGACGACATTCGAAGCTTGTTGCTTGGCTGCAGTATCCGTTCATCAAACCAAGGTGGAGGAGATCATTCGACCGCGCTTCTTCATCTCAAACCACTCATGGAAGATTCGTACTCGGGACATGAGCAGCGTTGGCACAGATACTTCGGTTGGCGCTCGATCAACCTTTGCATTGAAGTACCTGGGTAAACATCAACCCGGTTTTGAGGGGCGGTGTCGATACTTCTCCACTCGTACCGACCTGCGGGAACTTGTCGTAGGTTGACTCGGAGCCGGCCGAAACCATTCTGGAAGTGTTCGCGATCCGTCGCATCACAGGTTGATAGCCTCCATACGTTTTGCGACTGGCAAATCTTTTGGTGTGTGTAGCGTCGGCACGCCTCATCGACTGGGATTTCTCGAATGCCGGCGCTTTCGTCAATAACTTGCGTTCACTTATTCCATTCCACACACAGCTGCACTCATCGACTCGACGTTTACGCCGCCAGAAATCGAATGAGATATGCACCAATCGATCGATCAATCGGACAGTCACCTGTGCCGTACGAACTGCGCTGTTCCGACACTGACTCCTCTGCGCTCCACCTGCAAAGCGCTGCCCGCCACCAATCTCCAGGGCCCTGTAAAGCTTGACACTGACTCACTGTCCAGCTGCGCCACTTTCGTTTAAAATGAAAGCCTCTGTTCCTCTCCCTCCTCTGCCTTAGACGGCCTAGTTGGTCAACAAAGCCTATGGGTGTGTGTACGTAGACAAGACGATCGATTTTCGCGTTGAGAAAGGCGTTGGTAGCATCATACTGGAACATAAGCAAGCCGAACCGGGTAGCTATTGCAACAAGCGCGCGAAACACTCGAGCGGCAAGTGTAGCAGCGTAGGTATCTCCCTGTAGAGTTTGAAGATCACCTCGCACGACGATTCTAGCCTTAGCTTTTGTAAAGAAACCGTCCTGGTCAAGTTTGTTTGTGAATACCGGCGAAGGTATGGAGGGAGCTCTGGCCGGTACTAGGTGACGAGATCACGCAGCTGTTCGCCTGATCGCTCGAGACGGGAAAGGTGTCGAAGGAGTAGAAGGTGGCGAAGATCGTGCCGCTGCGGAAGCCGAAGAGAAAGGAATACACGGTAGCCAACAACTACAGGCAGATCTCGCTCCTGCCAACGCTAGGCAAGGCACTTGAGTCGCTGGTGGCCGAGCGGATCGCATACCTAGTAGAAGAGTACGGCCTTCTCCCGAAGACGCATTTTGGCGCGCGGAAGCAGAGGGCGACGACGCACGCGCTGTCGTACCTATGCAAGGACGCGTTTAAGGCATAGCGTGGGAGAAAGACGTTATCGCTGGTGTCGTTCGATGTAAAGGGCGCGTACAACAACGTGGCCACTAAGCTAGAGATTAGGAGACTGCGACAACGACAAATCCTAGAGAAGATGGTGTTATAGGTGTAGGACTTCTGCACAGAGCGACAGGCGTGCATCCTCATCAACGGGGTGACGACAGAGGTACAGAGGCTCCCATAGGCCAGTTGTAACGGATATTGCGCGATGGTTGTGGGAGACATTTGGTGCTCACGCCATGATCAGCTGATGACCACCTGGGATGGCGTGAACCCTTCACAGGAACAGAATGTTAAAAGGCGAACACACACACACTCATTTAGACATGCGCACTCACTTGAGGATACACAAAATCAATACCGCAGCAATACACTCATTTGATAGCTGACCAAGCAAACCACCCATAACGTGTTCCACCAGTGAGCTGCGCACCCCAGTAAGCTGCGCACCCCA
>ML996345.1:0-33618 GCA_010093805.1 Polyplosphaeria fusca | reverse complement strand
AACCAATATAAAAAAGATGCAGAAATCTACACAGCCTACCACCACTCTACCTTCTTCCACTGCAAATAATACACCGTCCCAACCCTCTACTACCAATGGATCTAAACCACTTTCCTATCCAGCTGTTGTAGGCACAAGCAAACCCCAGAAGAATCAAAACTGGCAAATAGTAGGAGATAAGAAAAAGACTCCTCTGCCTGCTAAGAACCCACTTCATAGCCGTCAACTAGTCCTCACAAGAGAGAACCAAACAACATTCAACTCTCTAGAAGTGCGAAACACGCTCAACAAAGCATGTGCTAACAAAGGAGTACCCACTCCAGTCATTGCATCTGTCACCTGTAGTACTAAGAACAACATTGTTCTTACTACCACTCTAGCCTTCAATGCAAAGTACCTCCTGGAAAACAAAAAGGTTTGGGAAACAATCTTAGACTTCAATAATACACTATTGATCCAGGGTTAGTTTGATCTAGGGTTGGTTTGGTAGTGTATTGTTGAAGTCTAAGATTGTTTCCCAAACCTTTTTGTTTTCCAGGAGGTACTTTGCATTGAAGGCTAGAGTGGTAGTAAGAACAATGTTGTTCTTAGTACTGCAGGTGACAGATGCAATGACTGGAGTGGGTACTCCTTTGTTAGCACATGCTTTGTTGAGCGTGTTTCGCACTTCTAGAGAGTTGAATGTTGTTTGGTTCTCTCTTGTGAGGACTAGTTGACGGCTATGAAGTGGGTTCTTAGCAGGCAGAGGAGTCTTTTTCTTATCTCCTACTATTTGCCAGTTTTGATTCTTCTGGGGTTTGCTTGTGTCTACAACAGCTGGGTAGGAAAGTGGTTTAGATCCATTGGTAGTAGAGGGTTGGGACGGTGTATTATTTGCGGTGGAAGAAGGTAGAGTGGTGGTGGGCTGTGTAGATTTCTGCATCTTTTTTATATTGGTTCCTAGGTTCTTGGAAACAGTTTCTAGAGAAGTTACTTGAGAGGCTAAGGCAGAGAGGCTATGCTTGTTGAGTCTCCTATTTTCAGTAAAGTCTTAGAACACTTCTAGTAGGTCTAGGAGCTTTGTCTGTTCCTCTGGGGCAGTGGTGAGATTGCAGGTCTATACCACTAAGTTCTGAGCAATTTGGAGTGCTTCCTTTGCTATATTTGCCAGTGAGGTTTTTGTTGAAAAGGATAGGGAGGTAAATCCAAAGTGGTTCATTAAGGGGGTTTTCCTGGTATTTTGCAAAACAGATGGTATAGCTGCAGCAGATCTTTTCTGAGGAAGGGTGATAGGTTGAAGTGGTATAGTGGATGGGGCAGTAGGAGTTGGAGATGCTGCCTCTTCTTCTGTATCCATTTCAATATCTTCTACACTAGCTGATTTAATGGTTGGACCAGCTAGTATGTCAGGGGAGCTTGGAAGAACCAGTACTGCTGGTGGTTTTGGCCTGATAAGGCCAGTGTCCATTGGCATGGTTGCCATTTGGGGATCCTGGAGGTGGTGGTTGTTGTTATATTTCCTACTCTTTAAAATAGGAAATGTGCAGTGAGAAAGGAGATTGATTGACTAAAAGAAAACTTGTTTTTACACAGATAGAGGTACCTAATCTCTACTTGCCTTCCCGGATTTGAAAATACAAGCAAAAAGTAATCTCTATTTTACTTCACCTTCTCCACCTGCTATCCTTACTGGCCTATCTGGTAGACCTCTAGGGATAGAGATGGATTGGAATGCAGAAAATAGAGCAAAAGGCTTTGGTTGGTGGTTGGCTTGGAGCTGTGGCTGAAGATGTGGCTGAAGATGTGGCTGAAGATGTGGCTGAAGATGTGCCGAAGATGTGGCCGAAGATGTGGCTGAAGATGTGGCTGAAGATGTGGCTGAAGATGTGGCTGGAGCTGTGGCTGGAGCTGTGGCTGGAGGCGGTGACTGAGTTGTGGTCTGTGCGGGAAAACTGAAAATTCTGCTCGGGCAAAAGACAGGTCTGCACCTGGCTGTACTGCACAACCAGGTGGCTGCGGGCTTGCAAAGCTGGAGGAATGGGTCTTTCTGGTGTCCTGAGCAGTATTCTTGGTTGGAGGCCCGGAGGCTTGGATGGAGGAGGAGGGGTGTCTCAATAGGCCGAGGCTTTAGTAGCTGCGAAGGCTGGGACTGTAAAAAATCGACGGTTGAATGCGACAGATAGTGGTAAAGCCGAGGGCAGCATCACCTCGCGACGACGCTGTGGACGGTGTGGAGAGGTCGGCCACAACTCACGAACGTGTGCGCAGGCTGAGGAGGAGGCATCAGAATCAGATGCCCTAACGCAGTATATATTTTCAAGTAGTGTTGCATCACAATCTGATGTAGAGTAAGATAGTTTGGTGTTCTCTTGGCAAAAACCGTCCACTCGCTTGGGCTGTCCACTCGCTTGTGAAGTACATTAGGGTAGGTAGTGCTATAACATGCAGCGTTTTATAGTTATGTACATTCCCGCCTTCCACCTCATCGCGACCAAAAAGTCACCAGGTCATTAAAATGCTCCTCCCGCAACTCTAGCACCGCCTCCTTCGTCGCGGGCCTCAGCACCCGCCTCTTCTTCGCCGCATCCTCCCTCAGTGCCACCGCAGCGCCGACCTCCCCGAGTGCTTCCAGAACGCGGGACTTCAAGAACGTGGTGCGTGCGATCTCGTTGGCAAAGCCGTAGGGATCGGCTTGCCAGGTTGTCAGGGCTTGGTCTATGAGCTTGCTAAATGATTGTGAGTGCTATACATAGACGAGCGGGAGTTTTGGGGTGGACTTACCGAGCTTTGTTCAGCGAGTCGGTGTCGCCACGACGAAGGCAGTGCTGTGCCAACTTGTGGCATACGTCTGCTGTGCGATGATACGTGTTGCCGATTGTGGACTGGAATTGGAGGAGCGCGCGTTGGTGGAACTTTTCGCTTTCTTGCACGTGGTCGAGGGTGAAATGAACGTTGCCGAGTGCGTATAAGAGGCGCCCTGCGCTGTAGTTTGACTCAGCATATGTTTGGTAAAGGGACCACGGAGGCTGAGACGTACCGGAAGGACTCGCTGTCCATATAGCCAAAGCCTTGTTCGCGCTCGCTTTGGCCCCTCTCGAGGACCGCCAGCGCGTCGTCTGTTCGGCCTAGCATCCACAATGCTAGGCCCAAGTTCGAGTACTCCATTGATGGGAGGCCGGGCTTGAATTCTGGGAGAGCACGCCAGATCTCGAGCGCCTGCTCAAAGTAATGAATGGCGGCCTCGTACTGGGCTGCCATCATCAGCGAGGTACCATATTGGTTGTGCGCGTAAGCGAGGAGCACGTCGGGTTTGCCTTGCTCTTCGACAATTTCCTGCCGGAGCTTGAGTAGCTTGCTGTTGTGCTCCATTGATGACTTTGGGTTGTTCGAGCCGTTTGCGACACAGCCCAGTAGATCGTGGGTCCGGCTAATGATGTGCTTGTGCGCATCGAGGCCGGTACACAGCTTGCGCGCTTTTTCTCCCATGTCGCGCGCACGCGCAAAGTTGCCTCGCTCGTATTGCCACCTGGAGAAGTCAGACTGGTGGACAGATCACCCATCGAGACGTGGAAAAGGGATGCAGCTCACCATGCTGCTTCGAGCAACAATGAAACCAATCTCAACGTCAGTTCCTCGCTTGAGAGTTCTGACTTTAGTTGCGCATCATAAAACTCTTCCAAAGCGTCCACATGGGGGTACAAAGCCTCGCATTTAGGCCACCTTGCGACACTGTGTCTCTTCTCAACAGGCGGGACCGGCCACGAGCTTTGGACGAGGACGAGGGCATCCGTAAAAGCGCCAACTAGCTGCTCAGAGCCCCTCTTGGCTAGTTGAGCCTTCACAACATCTTGGAGGACCCTGTGCATCCATATCTCTTTCTTGTCCTCGTTGCGCCGGATAAGACTCTGGTGCAGTAGTTCCCCTCTGGCGCGGAGGAACTTGGCTCGCCCAGACGGTATTTTGGACAGGTCGTGGTCCAGATTATTCGTGTCCTTGTTTACCACGATAAACTCTTGGATTTGGTCGGGATCGAGGAAAGCAAAGACTTCGAGAAGTGTCCTGGCCACTTCCGACAGAGAGTCAATAGCCCAGATGGACGAGATCGTTCCCCTGGCGGTTTGTCTCTGGATGCCCATGTCCATTTCATGTATCTCGGCCCGTTCGGAGATATCTTCGTACATCTCTAGGAATTCCGTGTAGTCGAGGTACTGCTTCCTCATGACACCGGCCATTTGTGCGATAGCCAATGGCAGACCACCGAGAAGGCTCGCCACTTCGGTGCACTGATCCTGTTGGTTACTTCCCCGCGTCAGCATCGAGAGGAATGTAGTGCTCTCACTGTCGTCAAAAGGCGTGACATTGACGATGACAGGATCCAACGCATAGAAGTTCTTGCCGTCTGGCTCACGGGTAGTGATTAGGATGGATCCTTTCCCGAAGATGGGAATGTAGTCATGGAGGAGGTCTGGATCGTCTGCATTGTCGAACACGAGAAGCCAGGTGGCAGACGCCTGACCAGCGGCATCGTCGCGCTCGCCCAGCAGGCGTTTGGGGTTGGTCAGCCAGCCTTTCGCAATGTCGCGGCAAACAACGGGGTTGTCCGGTTCCGAGGGATCCAAGAGACCAAGCGCGTGAGCAATCTGACCAAAGTCAGCCACCAACTTGTCGCTGTCTTCGGCTCTTATCCAAAAGATTGCGTCGAACTCGTCTCGTCGTAAATACGCATATTGTATGGCAATCTCAGTCTTACCCATTCCAGCCATGCCACATAGGATGACGTGATTCATCTTTCCAGGCTCTGACGAGGCAATCAAATTAGTATTAGGGAGCAGGGCCTCGTCCAACTGGTCCAAAATGTCTTGACGGCCATAGAAGTCTTCGTTCTGGGTGAAGGTGTTTACGAGAAAACAAGGCAAGTTCGCCTCGCCTGTCGCTGACGAGAAATTCTCGAAGATGGTGTTCATATTGCGATCGAAGCTCGATGAGCCATCTTGCGCCTTAGACGTCCACTTCACATCGTCTGTCGTCACGTCTAGGGCGGCCGCCGCTTTGTTGAGGGCGCCAATGGATGCTTCGGTTCGAATGCTCGTGGCCGCACTCGGTGGATTACGAATGGCGTCTAAAGCGGTGAGCGTTAGGGAGAGGGCTATGAGGCGGGGCGTCGATGCACTGACAAGCTTTCAGTCTCTCTTCGATGTTGTGCACCGCATTGTCGATGACAGTAGTCAGCCACCGAAGGACCTCTCTGTCAGGCTTCCCGTCCGATTGTCGTAACTCGCAAACGGCGGCGTGGTCTGCCGTCAGTGCGACGCACACCTCGTGAGAGGCCTTGATCTCGGCGAGGTCGCGATTCACAATCTAGGAGCACATGTCAGAGAGTGGATCGAGAGCGAGCAGCAGCGGCAACTCACGAGCACCGACTTTGACCTCCATCCTCGCTTGCTTTTGGTTTGCAGCCTCTCGTAGATGGTCAGAATGTCCACGCCTAGGTTGACGTTCTGAAAGCGTCCGACGATGTCGACTAGTTTCGTCCCATCGCTTTTGAGTTGGAGCAGGTGTTGCTTGGAGACCTTGTCCTCTGAAAATTGCTTCAATATGACGACGGCGCGGTCTTGGAGATTGGCCGTGTTGTGAGGGGCGGAGATGAAGACTATGCCTGCTATGCAATTGATGAGCTGCCGATACTTGTGATGCTGTATAGCCCGTAGGTTGGCGATGCTGAGTGCCTATGGTTGTCTCTGTGAGGGTTTTGGGTTGCGCAGTCTTGCGGCACGTAGTACATACCTGCTTGACGACCAAGCCGCCCAGGCTGTGGCCGGCCAGAATGACGGGGCGAGCGTGCGCTTCGTCGTTTTCATCGCAGCACAGCTGCATGAGGCTGTTGAGCAGCTTTGCGCCTTCGTCTAGCAGGCGCTGCCACTCGAAGGCGGGATCAAAGGCAATGTCCGAGTCAAACTTGAGCAGTCTGGTGCGCGTCCGCATTGCACCGAGGGCATCGAGCCACGGCCCCGAGCAGAGCCCCCATTGCTCTGGCGGAGGAGTGCCGATGCCAGGAATCAATATCAGGCTAGGGTAGACGTCAGGACGCGGTCGTGGTCAAGGACGGGAGGGTGGCGTACTCGACATGGCTATCGGGGCCGTGCAAGAGGTTCAGATCGTGCAGCAGCAATGGCAATTCCGAGTCGCCCATTACGCTCTCGGTCCGTGATGAAGCATTTTGGGAGGGTGGCACAGCGAGTTGGTTTTGAGCGGCGAAGGCATGCATCCCTCCCCACGAGGCGTCCAATGCGTGCGCGACGCCCACGTCGACAGCAGCCGCCGATCCGACCGGTGAAGGGGGGACGGGACGAGACAGGACGACTCCGCTCCGCTCCCCATCTCGCCACAGAGTACTTGACCAGAGCAAGCCCGCCCACGCCTGCGCGCATCTCGCAAGCCCTCATGTCCAAGGAAACTGGCAATGCCTCCGTGTCGCAGCCGTCGCAGCCGTCGCAGCAGCCGCCGCCGCCGCCGGCCGCAGAGCCGCAACAATGGCCCTCGTGGCGCAAAGTCGTCTCTGTCGCCGTCGTCTCTTATGCCGACTGCCTCACCTTCCTCGTCTCGATGATGCTGGCGCCCAGCGTCCCTCAGGTGCTCGCCACATTCCGTCCCGACGGCAGCGACAAGTTCCTCGGCTCCTTCTCCGTCACCGTCTACATACTGGGCTTCGTCTTTGGTCCGCTGCTCTTTGGGCCCTTGACAGACCTGTAAGCCTCCGTTCATGTGCCTTCCATGGATGCAGAGAGCGCCCATTGCTGATGCACACGTCTCCTCCAGGATGGGCCGCATCACCATTCTGCGATTCACAGCAACGCTATATCTAATCTTCACCATAGCTTGCGCCCTGAGCACCAGCCTGCCCATGCTCATCGTCTTCCGATTCATCGCCGGCTGCTTTGGCGGGGCTCCAATGGCAATAGGCGGCGGCGTCGTCTCAGATCTCTATGCTTCTGGGCAGCGCACACGGCCCATGGCCTGGTATTCGGTGGGGACAATGATGGGCCCGACGCTAGGCCCAGTCCTCGGAGGTCTGATTACAGGAGGTCTTGATTGGCGATGGGTCTTTTGGATTGCCGCAATACTCGTGAGTGGCCACGCATCCCATCCGCCGCTGGAGAACTGACGCCCGTCGAGGCCGGACTATGCGTCGCTTTCTTGGTCTTCCTGTTGGAAGAGACCCACCAAGCGACACTCATTCGGAGAGCGGCGAGCGGGAGCACCACTAGCTCGCACTCCATGGACGAGAAGCCAGCACTTCTGAAGACCATCTCGTCAAATTGGAAAAGCCAAAACGTTCCTCGCCTGCTTCGTCGGTCCATCACAATCCCCGCCAAAATCGTCCGCCATCTCCCTGCACTCGCCATATTGCTCTTTGTCGGCATATTCAATGGACTCGCCAATATGATCCTATCATCCCTGGGTTCAGTCTTTCAATTCCAATACGGCTTCCCTCCAACCACTGCGGGCCTCGCATACCTTGGGCTAGGCATTGGAGGCGTGTGTGGTCTAGCAACGACACCTCGTAGGTTCAAACCCATGAGCAACACGCCTGCTAGAGCATTCTTCTAACTCTTTCCTCAAAGGTGTCTCTGATTACTTCAGCAAGCGACGGCCTCATCCAGATGGATCCAAGCGTCCGCAACACGCACTTCCAATGATAATAATAGCAGGCCCCATGGCATCCATCGGCCTGTGGTGGTATGGCTGGTCTACACAGGCCAGGGTCCATTGGATGGTGCCCATTATTGGCTTGGCCATTTTCGGCTTTGGATACATGAGCATCAGAGCAAGTACCCCACCGAGAAACACGCCGCGCTTCTAGCTGACCATGGTACCACAGTTGTCCACACAGATATTTCTTGTCGAAGCAGTACCGAAATTCACGGCTTCGGCGCTTGCAGCTCACACGATATTCAGCTCATTGGGCGGGTCATTCATACCCATCGGTACTTTCCCGCTCTATGACCGCGTCGGGTACGGGTGGGGCAACAGCGTCATCGCATTCATTAACCTGGGTCTATGGATCGTCCCACTGATCATGTATATCATATCTCTCGGGCTGGGGAACGAATGGATTGTGCATATAGAAGCTTGAGCGAGCTGCCTCTAATTTAATTGTAGCGCAGCCATTACCCCACTGACATGTCTTGGGCCAACACCTGTCCCATCTGCATCCTTGGATTGGCCAGAGATAGTAGAATCGTTGCTTCCCCGCACCTGCATAGGGGCGCCGAAAGAGGATCACTTGGGGGCCGCATGCGACTGACAGTCCACATGACCGAATCTGCCCAGACATCGGCGCATGTAACGACTTTGGCGCTCTTCGCACGATTCTGCTCAGCAACCATGACGATAACAAACGAATTCCCCTCTGGTTCGGACGTGCAAACAGCTGAGGTGCTGTATCTCAAGCGTGATGGAATTCATGCCCACGAGAAGCCGTATAAGCTACGCTATGACCCAGGCGAGGGAAACCCACGAAGCAACTGTACCAACGAAACCAGAACGATAGAAATACGGAATCTACGAGGCGTTGAAGGTATGGTGACCATGGAGGACGATGGCTTCATGTGGCTGCCTCTTCAGTCTTCGCTGGCTTATGACGACTTCTGGGATCCCGCCAGGGTCAGAGAGGTGTACTACAATGAAATACGACAACTCCTCTTCGAGACTCTACGCCCAAGTCACATTGAGATATTGGAGCATCAAGTCAGTACCTGATCGTTGTCAATTATTGTACTAACCACCCTGTGTCTTGGAAAGACCAGGAAGCGGCACGAACAATTCCCCATCTTCACAGGGGAAGTATACAAGCACCTTCAGCCGACTACGATTGTTCACATTGGTATGATTCACGCTTTTGCTTCGATGCTCGACTCACTTTAAGAGATTTCACGCTCGAGACGGCCCTCCGAATCAGCCGCGAGTTCTTCCACGTCCCCGAGGGCAAATATCAACGCATGCAGTGCATCAAGTTAGGCACATTCTGTCTGAACCACAATCCAAATCAGTTTACTCATTCTTGAAGCATCTGGAGACCATTGAGAGGTCCCGTCTCTGACTGGCCTCTCGCGCTCTCTGACCGAAAGACCGTCGACCATGAATCTGAGACTATGGGTGTCGACATCGTCACTAGAGAAGGTTTCAGCGAAAATGCTCAGCTTTACTACAACCCGAAGCACACATGGTACTACCTAAGCGATCAGAAGAGCACGGAGGCCACTCTCTTCTGCCAGATTGACACAGACATGGGCCATCGAGCCGGTAAGCTGAACACATCACTCAGGATATCGATCTCATGCTCACTACACGAGAAGGCGTGGCACACACAGGGTTCCAACATGCAAACGCTACAAACTCAAGTCTGCCTCGAGAGAGCGTCGAAGTGAGGGCATTCGTGTATTATTGATGCAAGTCTCAGCTACAAGTAGCGACAAACAACCGACACAGCCTAGTTGCTCGCAGGCTTCGGTGGTAAAGCCCACGCGCCACCTCCTCCACCATCTACTGCCATCGCTTGGCCTTGCTTCGCACACAAGTCCTCATTTTCTTTGGCGGCAGTCTTTGGGGGCCAGTGGGCGAGCCAAGGCTGGACTTTGGCGACGACCTGCGGTTCGGGCTTCGTCATGGATCCGGTTTGTTTAGACTAGCATCGTTCATCAGTTATAAAATTACGTTCGGGATCTTTGTGTGCTCACAGATTGCTATATGGTTGTTGGGAACTATCTAATCGTTTGTGAGAAGCGTTGGAATGCACGAAACATCGCACCCTTCCAGATACCCCTCATTTATAGAGCAACCTCTTGCTGATTGTCTGATCATCCGACAAGATCTCCAACACCACATTCGTCATGCCGGCACGAATGGGATCGCAGACTGCCGAAAGCTACCACACGGATTGTGCGGGGTATGCATATGCCTATATAAACTGGTGCATCTACTCCCGATCCATACAGGATGCAAGGTAAGACACTATGGCAGAATGATAGGCCCTGGACAACCAATGCCTCACTTGTCCAACACACCGGGTTGATGAAGATAAGAGATTGGGGGCCAATGCCACGCCCGGGTGGGGGTAAATAAAGATATTGAAATGGGGGCCAGTATTGCAGAGCCTCAATCAGATCGCTCATCGTCCGCTAAGAGCGCTTGCCTGTTCTCATCATGATCATGTGCCCTTTCTGTTCGATCTTGCATCCTGTCAGTGCGCATATAGCGACTTGCTACGAATAAAACTCCAAATGAGATCTTAATTCGGTTAGTGTCTTGCAAAGATAGTTGCTCGTCGCCATCTTACCGCAGAGATAAGAAAATGAAAGCCTGCAGGGCGTCCGGATGCATCCCGTATTCGATATGCAGCGGCCATCAAAGGCCCACCAATAATTTCCCCGACCAAGTCCAACATACTTACCAGAGCAAAAAACATGGCGTTGAGGGGATCTCCAACGATATATGACCCTAGCGCCTGTAGGGATGCTTCTAGTCCCTCAGCAAAGCCAGCTGTTGCCATACCTAGATCGTCTATGAGCGGCGGAGCCGAACGGTGTGCGGGAACACTCACCAAGACACAAAGTGACAAAGTCGCGACTAAGGAAAAGGATCGAGAAGCCGGTGACGGCGACCAGTAGACTTCCCCTCATGGCCGCCAAATCTTTACGAGGGGTCTTCCATGGCCCAAAGTGACCCAGCAATGGAAGTACTGTGCTTAGGACGATTGTAGCGCCAATAGTATTCATGACGCGAAGCCAGACAGTTTGGTAAAGCCTTTTCCCCATCTTTTCTGATGCGTATTGGAAGCTTAGATTCTCGCTCGAGAAGGCAGCTCGTTTGACGACAAAGGCTGCAAATGCAATCACCAGCCCAACATGACCAAGCATGGCCCTCACTGACTCCAAGGCAGGCGGAACGGGGGTTGTCACCGACACCATCGAGCTGCTGTCAGATGCCTGGCCGCTTCGACGGGATCGATTCGAGCGCTCCTGAAGCTCTACCGGCAGAGTCTCTGGCAGTATGGCGACCAAGATGAGTTGGATCAACATTGAGGAGAGGGCGAGAACAAAGGGATACTGTAAACGGCGCTGCATGAGAGAGGCGGCAAGTGGTGGGCCAAACATACGGGCAAAATGTGTCATGGCATGCAGATAGAACAAGACCTGAGACCTGCTGTCAATCAGTAGACGCTTGGTGCAGTCATGACCGGACCGACTTTCCTTCGCTCCCAGGGGACAACGTCGACACAGGTAGTGAAGACCATGGCCAGTAGCAGTCTACTCCCTCCACCGATCAGGTAGAACAGGGATCCCATCCATGCAAATTCGACTCGAGGGCCATGGTTGGAAAAGCCTGCGAATGTTCGTTCAGCGTGGAAGACGGGATGAAGTAGAGACGTACAGATGATACACACCCATGCCCAAGACAGCAGGCTGCCGACAATGGCGAGGGCCATGACGAAACGTCTCCCTCGCCGGTTCGCAAGGCTGCCATACCACAGGGAGGTAATCAGACCTGGCACGGCATCGAAGGTAACCTTGAGGCCCATGACTAGAGCCAGCTTGTCCTGTATAGGCGCAAGTTTACAATCGAGCGAGGTGTCGTGATCAGCTGCCGAAGAGAGCGGCCATTGTTGATGATAATCGCGACATACGGCTGCCTCAAAGAGCTGCACTGCGGGGATCTCGATCAGGGCGCTCGTGAGTTGGACAAGGAACTTTAGCGTGAAGATACAGATGAAGTATCGCCGCGAGGCACGACGACCAGCTGAAAGCGCCATGTCGTCATGCTCTTCCATGGCGCGATGGCATCGGCACGGCGGAGCAAGGCAGAGCAGAGGAGTGGAGAGGAGAGGAGAGGAGCGGAAGGCGGAGAAGAGCAGGGAACGGGGCCGCAAGGGCCGTGAGGGCTGTGTTGAGGTCGATGGATGACACAGGCAGGACAGGGCGAGATGCGATGAGCTGCATCAGGTGTGGCTGTGCTGGCTGTGCTGGCTGTGTTGGGTGCGCGTCTGCCTTCTGCCAGCCTGGTGAGGGACAACCTTGGAACAGTCTTAACTAGAGCAGCAGCCTGCGACCGACTTTGACGCTTCCCCGCTGGTTCCACAATGGCGAGCGCTCCGCATCCCCAGTCGGACGAAAAGTCGCCCTTGCGCAGCTCCAGAAGCCGCCTCAGCGCGCGACGCGAGAAGCCCCGTTCGTTCTTCTCCTCCACCGGACTTCCCTTTGACTCCTCTCTGACACGGCCACAGTGACGGACCGCGAATATGCAGACCGTGTCAAGAGCTATGCGCAATTGTCCGCCGGGCAGCACTATCGCACTCTAGCAAACTTCCTCTTCGCGCCCTATCAGCGCAATGTCGGCGACGCTGTCCCGAGTGCAACTTCTCCCTCGAAAAAGTACTCGGAGCGCTTCCTCACCATGTACATCTTGAACGAGTCGTCTCCGCCGCAGGTTCACAACGTCTGCGATGTCGCGGGCTTCTCCAAAGTAGCCTCCGATTCCGAGGATTTGAACGTGCTCCTGTTCCTGCGAGGCCACCAACCACCAGAAATGCTCAATGCAATTGGCGCAAAGTACCGCGTTGATCCCGAATTCTTCAGGCAACACCTAGACCTCGGATCGCGAGTAGACCAATCAGGAAACAGCCCATTCACATGTTTGCCGTCCACATGTGGGAACATTGTGCGTCTCCCGTCGATAACTGTCGCCTCGCGCTCCTCGGGCAGTGGCCTGTCCCGGTTCCACCATCACAACAAACTATCCAAGATACGAGAGGAAACGGCCAAACGACTCGAGGATCACATCCACAACATTCGACAAGGCCGAGAGTCTCAGTTGCCGCAGGGGACGTCTCTGGTCCGAGACTTCGCTATCCATGATTATCAGCACTTTTCCCTGGACCAGGAGATTTCCGTGTACGTGGCGGGCAACGGTAAGCGCTGGATCGGCATCGTTTGGCTTGATACCGGCATTGATCTCAGCCAAGACAAGAGTGGGCCATGGCAGGCAAAAGCACTGCAGTGTGAGAGCTGGGAGATTCAGTTTTCCCCCATCGTCCAGCACCAACCCGGCGCGGCTCTCAACAGACGGGACCTGATCAGATCGAGCACGGCGCCCCAACTCACGTCCAAGATTGACTGGCAAGAACCAAGCCGCCTCCTGCAGACGTCTTCCCTCCTCCACCGTAACTACGGCGAGCACCTGGACAACGAGACCATGAACGCCGACCCCTTCTACGCCCTGACCGACATATTTGCCTTTGTCGCCGCCGCCGAGGCCCACTTCCTCGACACGCTGCAACTCTCTCTAGACCGCGAGATCGACATTCCGCTGCTGTCACGCTACTCGAGCAAAACGACGACAGCGCTGTGGAATCTCGTGTACAACAAGCGGCTGCTGAGCCGGCACCTGCGCCGCCTACAGGACATAACATCCTTCATCTCGCACCAGTCCAAGATTGCCGACTGGCCCGTGGCCTCGACGCCGGACAAGCAAATCGTCGCGGCGCGCGCCGCAGAGCGCCTGCGCATGGACTATACCCACCTCGTCGACCGCTGCCACGCCCTGTGCGAGGCCTTTGACAATGCCATGGATATCCTTCAAAATAACACCATGATTGAGGAGTCGCAGAGGGCGATCCAGCAGGCTGAGGGCCTCGCAAAGCTCACGCGCCTCGCTTTTTTCTTCATCCCCTTGTCGCTAACGTCAAGCATGTTCGGCATGAATGTCAAGCAGTTTGTCACCGAAGCTCCAATGTCCATATGGGTCTGGGTCGTCACGAGTACCGTCACGCTGATGTTTTCGTATGCCGTGCTGAGCTGGGGGAACTGGAGGCTAAACGAGATCATGTCTCGAGCCAACGAGAAAAGGAAGAGGAAGAGGCCTGTGGATGTCGAGAGGCCGAGTGTGGAGATGTCTACGAGGCCATCTAGTGTTGCAAAGTGAGCATCGGGAAAAGGGCCGGGCGGTGGGAGGTTGGGTTTGGCTTGGTTGTCGAAATTACGTAGTTTTTGATACCCCAAAACAAGGTTTTTCTTTTCTTTGTTATTTGTAGGCGATGGACGGGAATTGATCGGTTTTATGCCGTCTCTAAAATTACCAGATACAGGATCGTCGAGGATGTCGCCGCCAGTGCACTCTAGGGTCAAACAATAATTTGGTTGGAAGGCTATTGCACTACTCTTGTGTGGTAACGTGACAAAGAAGGTGGCGAGGTAGTCTGGATCTGCTGCTGCTCGTGGTCTGAATTTGCCCTAACAATTTGCATTGCTTGCACTACGAAAACATTCTCTATCAAAGTTTCTATACGTTAGTTATAAATATAAATTTTCTGGACAGTACGTTAGGATTTCTAAGTACTTTAGATAAGTTCGCTTTATTATAACATTAACTTAACGTTACAGAGTAAAACTTTACTTAACTTGTAGCTATAATTTTTGCCATCTCCTCCGGTGAAACCACAGCACGGAACGGTTTGAAAGCCATACCCATTGCTGCCGCCTGGCGCTGTTCGTATTCAAGAAAATCCGGCTTAATGAAGCCGCCTCGAACTCCACCTCTCACTGAGCCAGGCCTGGTGTCTCCAAAAAACTCCTCAAACTGCGGAGGCAGCTCTGGTGAGTTTGGCGTCGACATCCACAGTCGCATAAGATGGCGTTTCTGATCAGGTTCGTCATAGTCTTCGAATGAGGTCCTTGAATGCCAGATGACGAAGTTGTTTAGTAGTTGTAGATCACCTCTCTCCAGCTCCATCGAGTAGCAGAACTCGTTTGATGGCTGAAGTTCATCGAGTACTTGTCAGAAACGTCAGCATTTGCACCTTGAGTAAATTGAGCATCACATGTAAACCCACTGTTCAGTGCTTCCGTTTGTTGCGCGGACATGCGCGGTACTTCAGGAAAATCCCTTTGCGCTGCCGTTGTATCCTTGCGGTTAGTGCGAGCAATGGATATTTTGGTGCCAGTGCCGAAAATGGGGCATCGATAATAGGGCGGCTGAGTGGGATCTTGGGCACCTTGAAAACTGTGAAACCAGCTGTTGCCCTGCAAAGCAGGCATAAGATCTGGACGTTGTTCCTGCATAGCGTGGCGTAGCGCAAGAGAACTGACCACTTTGGATGTGCCCCCGGATTTTGCAGTGCGTCGGCACAGAAGAGCGACTTTGGTAAAGCGGTATCAGTCGATATCCCAACATTGAAGGCAAGGGATCATAGTGATACGAGCAAATCGAACCCTCGCTATACGTACCAACATCCGAGTAGTCCTGGTGAAAATCCAATTGCACGTTCGTGTTGTAGCCCCTGCCTCCCTTCACGTAGTAGCTTCCGCCGGTATCTCGAACATCATTAATCCTGAGGGCAGACCCAAAGAGTCAGCAAGCTCCAGTAGAGTAAGGATAGTGGCCACGATTGCTTTAGGTCTTAGATAGCTTCTCAACCCCAAACGCCACCTGAGCGGTGTCTCGGTAGTCGGCTACTTTGAACAGAAGCATTCACCTTGTAGCCAGGTCTTACCTACACCTCGCTGGCGCGGTTTTGCGTTCGGCCGACACCCATGTACAGACTCATGCCCCAATATGCTATCCTCATATCCGATTCACTCCAGTCATCAGTGGGGAATCCCTTGACAAGGACCATACCCCAACGGCCTTGTGTTGCGTCGAGGGCTCTTTGAAGGGCTTGGCGAGATGCCGGAGGGAGAGGAAAATCCGCCTGCTCCATTGCTAGTAGCGGTTTCCCAGCCTGCTTTGCGTGGGAAAGAGCTTGTGAAAAGCCTCTGGCTTCCTCTAGAGTCAGTCGCTGAATCCAAGATGAGTCGCGACGAACATCTTCGGCCTTCCAGGCCTGTGGGAATTCAAGGGGAGCCATGGTGTTTTCGGGCTGTTGGCGTGAACACAACGCGAACTTGAATGGAGGTGGTTGTTAAGCGCTTCAGAGTAATCTCCGCCCGGATTATTCGATTCCTGGAACGCGACGACGAGATGAAGACAAGCCTTTGATATGCTTGTGGCGAAGGCCAGTGAGGGAACTTTATGTTTGCAAGGCCTCCTCGGCGATTCTCAGAAGTGTTTGGTTAGACTAAACAACATTGAAGTGGAAATAATGAGTCAGTCTCGTCTATTGCCCAGAGGAGTTGCACCCTGGCTGCGCCATTATTTCCGGTCGTCACAAGGGATTGGACCGTCGTTACCGGTGGGCCCTTCCCCGCGCGGCCAAACTCGGCGGACTGCTTCCCTTGTATGTCGAGGGGCACTGTACAGAGTGCTAGGCATACAGTCGTTAAGATTGATAATGCTATCCTGTTCCAGTATCGTAGTAGTTGGGACTGGCCTATTCTAAGACGTGACTAGGACACATGACCGTCCGGGAATGTCACACCCGTGTGATCTGCGCGCCCGGATGGACTCACCCGCAAGTAATGGCGTGTATAACGAATCAAGGCGGAGGAAAGCTAGCTCTCAACGAGCTTTCATCTAGGCATCGATTGATATGTTCCTCCTCGATGTCGACCTGGATGACTTTCAAATCCTGCATGCACAGTGTTCTTACTTTCCAAGTCGTCACCTAGAGGAAGGAAGAAAAGGAGAGAATCGGCTGGCATGATTGCCTAGGAGATATTGCTAGCCGGTCCTGGTGAGTGCAGTGCCGTCGCGCTGCGGCGGCATCCGCCCCTTTCAAATGTACTGGTCCAAATTTCGCCACGACCATGCGAAAGATAAGTTTAAAGGCTCACTTGGTTCACTAAAAGCTTATTGTCGCACATTTATCATACATGGCAATGGTACTAGATCTTTGCACGCTTTCAATTGCACATCCCCAGCTTGGCATGGGTCTCATCGATTGGGTCACCTGACGCTTCCTTACTTGCTTTTTGAACAGGTACACAGGTCCTTGGTGCTAGTCAACTTGATCGAGCGCATGATCACACGGACATTGTCAGAGACATAATTATCTTAAAGTCGCTCGACGTCGGCAAGTCTCACCTCAGGCATCGCCAATACTTTTCCACGATCGACCTGAAACCAATCGATCACTTAATAACTTTAGTCGAAATCCCAGAGAGCCAATGGGTATCCATCTTTTCCCGCCATGTTGTCATTCCCAAGCATTATCCAAACTTAGACTTGAATTGAGGCCCGCATTCGGTGAACTTCGGCGAAGGCCACCCCTTGCCCCTGGGTAATGGAGGCTGAGAGACGCCGAGCATACGGAGTGATTGAGCTACGGTGAGAAAGACTGTAAATATACAAGTGTCATATCGTTCAAAAGGAGCGCATGGTCCAGCCGCAAAATCGACGCAGTACCACCCAGTCAGCCCGAGAAGAAGAGAAGGCACATGAGAATAAACAAAACAATCTAACAAGACGATTTCCACCATCATGAACGTTCATTCAACAGCGTCAGCCTACAAGAACACTGTTAACGGCACGATGAAGGGCACAGCCAATGGCATTACTAACGAGCCCATTACCGACAACTTCGTCGACTTCGTTGTTAACACCAAATACGAGTCCCTACCACCGAAGGCTATATTGAAGCTGAAAGACCTCATCATCGACCACATCGGCGTTGCAGCTGGCGCTGCGCTGGGCTCCGACTCTAGCGAGGGCATTTTCAAGGCCATTCAAGCTTTCAGTGGCGGAATGCAAGGTAACTGCACCGTTTTTACAAAGGGTCACGGTTTTGCGCCCCAGTATGCAGCCCTGCTGAACGGTGCCTTTGCCCACTCTTACGATTTTGACGACACGTATGCTGCGGGAACCGTTCATCCGGGAGCATCTGTCATCCCAGCCACCCTTGCATCCGCTGAAGTCCTAGGATCATCCGGACAAGATGCTCTCCTCGCAATTGCCATTGGCTACGAGGTTGTCTGCCGTCTGTCACGGGCCCTCGGCGCCGGCTCTTACATTCGTGGCTTCCACAACACTGCGACAACGGGCCTCTTTGGGTCTGTTGCAGCCATCTCCAGCTTGCGAAGGCTTCCCCGGAAAGTCGTCCAAGATGCATTTGGTCTTGCAGGCTCAAAAGCGGCTGGTTCGATGCAGTTTCTCGACAATGGTAGTTGGAACAAGAGGCTGCACCCAGGTTTCGCCGCGCATGATGCCATGCTCTGCATCGCATTGGCCGAGCAGGGTATCTCGGGGGCTAGTCGAATCATTGAGGGCAAGGTCGGCCTCCTGCATGCTTTCAGTACCAATGCATCCTCTGAAGGGTTGGTGACTGACCTGGGTGTGGATTGGGTCTTCCCGCAGACAGCACTCAAGCCATACAGTGCGTGTCGGTACACACACACTGGCATTGAACTGGTGGCACAAGTCGCCGAAGAGGCAAGAAAGAAGTTGGGCAAAGATACGCTGCCAAAGAAGATGGATGTGAGGCTCGGACCCGCAGCTTTTGGCATCGTTGGCCTGACACAGCCCAACAAAGTACACCCCGAGAATCTGGTGGATGCGCAGTTCAGCCACTATTATCAACTAGCAGTCACATGGCTCTTTGGGGCCGGTATTGGGTTCAGCGCCTACGACGCCGACAAATTCGCTGACCAGCGCGTACGCGCCATCTGTGATCGCGTCAACTGCATCAACGACCCTGAGTGCCCCGTGTGGGGTACTTCGATTGATTTTGAACTAGAAGATGGCACGCGCATCCACAAGCAGATGGAGCATCCGCTGGGGGAGGAAGAGCATCCGTTCAGTCCCGAGCAGGTCAGGGGCAAGTTCAAGGGTCTGGTCGAAAAGGTCTATGATGGGTCTCAAATAGAAGACGTCATTCGTGCAGTGGAAGTGATTGACCGTGCAAGTATACGCGATTTGACGAAGCTTCTGTAAGATCAGACGTTGTTATCAACTTTTTGGCGTATTCAATGGAAGCAGTTTATACGGGAATTTCAAGTCGAGTAGGCCTGATAACTGAGGGCAATAATAAATGCAGGCGTCGATCTTGTAGTTTTCGAGCTTATCGCAAAGGTGAGAGCTCTCGGCCAGGCTATTCAACCTGCGGTGTTGGTGGCGTCACGTGTCTGCCCTGGCAGCGATGACGTCGTGCAGCCCAGTCCAGCTGTGTGCTTCTCTTGTTTGGAGCACGATGCCGGGTCGAACGGCACGTCTCGATAGATGAGGCGATGCGCTAATTAGATGAACAGGAGTCGTCGTCCGCCGTTATGAAGTCCTGTCTCAGCGTCTGAGCCATACTGTGTACTGTGTAGCAGGGCAGGGGCGACAATGGCCGACAGGCCCACCACCGTCTCGACGGCCACGACGACAACCCAGGGGCCGCGCATCACGACCACGACGACCACGACGACGCGCTCGTCGACGGGCCCGCACACGACCGTATCCACACACGGCCCCCAGTCGACGACGGTCCAGCACCCGACCATAACAACGCGCCACGAGCTTCCGCTTCCGCCTCCTCTTCCAAGGCCCTCGTCGTCGGCTGCGACGCAGACGGAACGCCAGCCCTCGATCCGTATCCGACGACATGCGGCCAACAGTGCCACGCAGACGTCGGACGAGCGTGTGCAGGCGACGAACCGCCGACAAAGCAGCTCTGAGCCGCAGTCGCAGCCGCAGCCGCAGCCCCAACCACAAGATGACATGGAGATACGGCGACAGCAGACGGCGACGCCATTGCAGACGCTGGCCGAGGAGCCCTCGACCGAGTCAGGTGAGGCTCCGCAGCTACTCGACGTGCCTCAGCGGCACCCATCGCAGCGACTGCGCAGGCCCGGCTTCCACCGACAGATTTCGGCCATCAGTCTGCGCTCCAACCGCCGCGCCGTGCCCGAGTACGAAGCAGAGTTTGTCAACGTGCTGGATGTCATAGGTAGGCTCCTCCTGATCAGACAAAAAAAAAAGGCCATGTGAATTGACCCCCCAACCCTGCTCCAGATCCGGAAGTCGCGACCCTCACCACGCTGAACAACGTCCAAAACTCGCTCTTCATCCCCAATCTGGGCAGCTTCTACCGCCGCCAGCCGACGTACAATCTCTCACAGTCCCCCCCAGACGTATCCGACGAAGAGAACGGCCATGTCGTCCCCGACCTGGACGAGCATTGTGAGCCCAGCGAGGCCGAGGGAGAGGGAGCCGACAAGGCAGACGGACGCGAAGGCCAGGAGCGTCCCGAGTTCGGCAGGATGAAGACCATCTCCTCCGTCTTGACGGGCATGTCCGAGGGCCACAACTACGCCGTCCTGCCGCACGGTACCTCGCTGCCCGGCTGGACCGCCGAGGAGAAGGCCGCGCTGAACGACCACGTGCGCCATCTGCTGCACTCGCGTCGCGCCAAATTCAAGAGAGGCATGCGCGGCTTCGGCCACTACGTGCGTAAGCCCGTCGGCTTTCTCGTCACACTCTATGCCACCCTCCTGACCTTCTGGGGTGCCGCCTGGGTGCTCTTCCTCATCGGCTGGATCAGCGTTGGCGACCGGCAAGCCTACTTCATCGAGATCTGCGACCAGATTCTCACCGCCCTCTTCTGCGTCGTCGGCATTGGCCTGTCGCCCTGGCGAGCCATCGACACCTATCACATGATCCCGCTGGCTTACTATGCCCACCGAACCTGGAGGCTAAGGAAGGAGAGGGGTCTGCCGAAACTGAAAGACCGGAACGAGTTGCCCTCGCGCCCGCTCACGCACGCCTGGGAGAAGGGCGAAGAGGACGAGGTCGAGTCGGAAGAGATTGTGCTCGAGCCGGCGGAACAGACCAAGTTGGAGCACCACCAGGGGAAGCTCTCGAGCTCACACACCTTCTACAGGCCGCACGAAACCACCACGCATCATGCCTTCTCGGTACGCTTGCTCATCGCCATCGTTGTGCTGTTGGATTTTCACTCCATGTTTCAAATGGCACTAGGTGGTACCACCTGGGGTATCTACTACAAGGACCGGCCAAAGGCGCTGACTGCCGTGATTCTGAGCTGCAGTATCAGCTGCAACATCTCAGCCGGCATCTTGATCAGCATTGGGGATCGAAGGAGCAGAAAGAGGCTTGTCGTCGAGCAAATCTTCAGGCAAGGCGTTACAGAAGACGCATTGAAGGAGCTCAGGAAGAAGCGGGGTTTGAAAGCGAAGGGCCCACGCCATGACAGGTCGAACCAGGACGACATTCGAGCTGGAAACAATGCGCGAACCTTTATGAACGAGCCTCACCACATCAGCTAGAATGCATGTCTCTATTCTTTCCCGTTTCACTCCCTACGTGTCCTGAATTGCACCACCGGGCCTTGAACCAATGACACATGTATTCCCAACGAAATGATGTCTTTAATCTCCCCTCCCCCACACCAACGCCCGCACGCCCGCACCCTTTGTGTCGCCCTCTAGCCCCCTCATGTCGATCCTCCACAACGTTTTCGCCAGGACTCTGAAAATGGTATGGAGCAAATGGTAATATTCTCGCAACGCCGATCCACATGTGGTCATGATACTAGATAAAACTTTCTCAGATGTTGACGCGGACTACAAATCAACGCAGGTCTCGATCATCCTTCTCAAGCACAGGCGGCCTTCCATACTTCGTGTCCCCAGCTTCTTTCTCGAGATCTTTTAATTCAACAAAAGTGGACCGTGTAATCCGTATATCTGGGAGGCTTATGAGGTGACTTTTCTTGGTGCCCTCAACTCGCCTCACAATGAATTGCGTGATCCCTCGGTCGCCAAAGAGCAGGCGCTTTAGTGGTCTTAGCGATGGCAGACAGGCAGTGATCAAATACACGCCCGGCTCGATCACCGTCCACAGCGAGGGTTGTATGTCGATATGCCGTGGATCTTCGAAACTTTTCCCGTTGATGAAGGCAAACAAACGGACGATGCTCGTAACAATCCCACTGCCCACCATTAGTCACTCGACATTTGCGCTTTTGACTCGTCGACGTACATGCTCCCAACCACGAACGTCGCCGTGAGGCTCAACTTCGTCGCCAGATCAACTTTCAGCCTCCACAATGCTGGTAGCGGCAGTACCAGCATCACCACGTCTGTCACGATATTCGGGATGCTAACCATGCGATAGCCAGTCTCGATTTGCCCGCACTGACCGCCTGGGATGGTTTTGTTCCAATTGTACGCAAAGGGGCGGCACATGAATGAGGAGACGAATATGCCTGCTATGGCGATGATGGATACAAGCACCCCTGTTGCTAATGCGGCACAACGGAGACCACGCTCAGATCCAAAAAGTCGCAAGTAGAGACATATAATGGCCAGCTTTGGGAATGAGACTGCCATGAGGTAGAGATACTCAATCGCTTTCTGAGTCTTGTACCACACGACCAATCTTGCGGGGTTGAATATGGCCAGAACAAGTAGGTGTGTTCCAGCACCACCGAGACTGATGGATACTACGAAGCATTAGCGACTGGACATGTCGGGACGCTGGATCGACCTACGCAATGTAGTGACGCACAAACCCACGCAAACCAACCATCCAAGTGGCATGAACAGCCATACCTCCAAGGCGTGCATGGTGTTGCTCAGATATCTCGATGCGAAAAAGAGCGCAACGAAAAGCGTCTCCAAGACGATGAAGGCAATCGACGCATTCCACATGGGTTGACTGACATCCTCGGCAAGATACTCAGGCGTGAGCTCCGGCAACTTGGAGTAGTCCAAACTCATGGCGCCAGGTCAACGGGCAGCATTCGGAATGAAGAGAAGTTGGAACTGGAGGCAGACAAGTCGCGCGTCGATCGTATGGCAAGCACACGGTATTTGTGATGCGGTGCCATTGCGCCCTGGGCGTGATGCAATTTGCCTGGGGGCGCTGAAACGGTCCTGAGGAAGTCCGCGATGAGAGAGCAGTCGAGTCCGTTCTCTGAGACGTCCTTGTGTTCTGAGTTGGGGCTACTTCTCGCTAGTGTGCAGGTCGAATCCTTTCCATGGTGCGTGGGGGCCGAATGAATGCGCCCAGAACAACTTGGCTTTGTGCTCTCCATTTTCACAGTCCACTTTCGGACATGATTCGAAAAGTGCTTGGACATGCGGCAAGGCAACCGCGCCCTTCTCCACGAGCTCTGACCGCTGGAGTCTCCTTCAATTAGCACCTCGAGCTTGCATACAGACTTTTGCTTGCCATGCTCTGTCGTCTCACAAAATCGCCATTTCATTAGCCTTCAATGATGGAGAGTCTCCGATTTTAGCGCATATCCCAGGCTCTATTTCCACGCAGGAGGTGTCCTGCGATTTCGCGATTCGCAGTCTTGATGTATCTACGTGCGGAGGTTACACCAGGGTCGAAGCCTTCAGCCTTACTGTTCCACTCCTGTGCCAACTCCGGAAGGGACCCGAATTTCAGGTTCGCCTTCATGCTTATTGTCTTGTCCGATTCGATCTGTTCTCACGAATTCTTAATGACCAAGATGTACGGAGTAGACTGCGACCAAAAACGCCCCCGGTTATTTCAGCCACATGACAGGGTAGGTACAACGCAATCGTCTCCGTCTCAGACATCTACCCCAATACCAAGAATCTTTAGTATCCATCTACTACCGGTATACAAATAAATCAGAGAACCAGGTCATGATAGATACCTGGATTGTTTCCTCGTGCATTTATCAAGAGAAGACGGCCAATTGCTAGCTGACTCGATATCCGATTCTTGTAGTTGTTGCCGAAAAACATGATTGAAGGACGGAGGTGCTACAATGCACTGCGAATCAGCCCGAAAGTCCTCACAGCACCCAGCGTCACGCGGCCGGTATCCCCGGCCAATCAAAGCGCCTTATTCCACATTCTTTCCGTGCCAATATTTTGTCGCCGGGCTAGCCGAGTCTTACATACATGGACGGCAATTAACATACATGTTCTGCACCTTCACAAACGTGATCATGACGCAGTCAGCAAGCTAGGATACAGAAAGATCACGCAAGGCCTCGATCTATCGAGTCGTACCCATAATTGGCCACCAGGCATAGCGTAGTTTATAATGCTGACCGATTGTCCCGTACTGGTGCGCTTTCCTATCTTCTCAACAATTTACGGCCACAAGAAACAACATGGAACCTCCATTCCCATCCCCAACACGTACCTGGCACAACGACACTTATGCAGCTATTGACCCACGCCACCCCTCAAACAGTAGAGCCGGTAAGACTGTAATAGTCACTGGTGCTGTACGTTGCTCGACACTTTTTGCTGTTCTTGCGGCAATCAATGTTGAAAGTTATCTAGGGTAGTGGCGTTGGGCGGGAAACTGCCATCGCATACGCCGTAGCAGGCGCCGAACATATCATACTGGTGGGACGGACCAAGTCCACGCTGCTCGAAACACAGAAACTACTCCTAAATGGACCATCTCGAATCTCTGTTTGCGTGGCGTCTGTCTCGGATCTTGAGCAAATGAAGAGCGTCGCAGAAGCTGCAGGCACCTGGGATATCTTCATCCTCAACGCCGGGCATATTGCAAAGCCTAGCAAGATTCATGAAGCAGACATGAGCGATTGGTGGGCCTCTTACGAGGTGAGCTTTCTCCATAACCGCTTCTAGATGCTCGTACCAACGACCACAGACGAACATCAAAGCTATATTAATTGCAGCGCAACTCTTCATACCGAATGCAAATCCCTCCGGCGCCTATATGCTTGGAGTAACCGCAGGAGGCGTGGTTTTGGCACCCGAGCATGTAGCCGGCTTGTCGGCCTACATGACCTCTAAGACGGCGCAGATCAAGATCATGGAATGGCTTGGCTCCGAGAATCCCAACCTCTTTACTGCATCAGTACACCCCGGCGTTATTGATACTAAGATGCTGAGAGATTCCGGACTTTCCGGACTGCCATACGACAAAGGTAAAGGTGCCAATCTTAGTTGAGACAGCGGACTAAAAAATTGCAGCGGTTCTGCCGGCTCACTTTATGGTGTGGCTCACACAGCCCAAGACGAAGTTCCTCAAGAGCAAATTTATATGGGTCAACTGGGATGTCGATCAGCTGTGTGAGCAGGAGAAGCAAATTGCAGAAAGCAGTACGATGACGATCAACTCGTTGGGTTGGCCATATTCGCATGGTGATGATCCGCGGACGAATTGAACTATTCAGATCGGTCAGCCTTGGGGAGTACTGCTGGCATGCACGTGCTTAGATAGCGGGCCTTCCGAGGCTGCCCTCATAGGTCATTGCCTTAGATTGACCTTAAACTGTCCTACGGCCAGGTTTTGACTGGGAAGTGGGTCTGGTCATCAATCCGAGGTCTATATCTCGCCATATTTGCTAGCTCAATATTCTTTGTCTTTATCGGCATCATTTCTTTCGGCCATCGTCCCATTGCGCTAATTAGTGCCTTGCGTCCCATCATTTGAGCACATTTATCCAATCTAGTTCTAAACTAGAAAGCGGACAGGACATGGCTCGTATAAAACGGTATAGATATCACGGAGTGTCTGAAGCTGTAGCTCTCGTGATGAATTCGTCTCTGTGTGCATGGTCCTCGCGCAACGAATTGTCGTGGTTCGTATAGGTTTTAACGGTACCGTCAAGTGTCGACACACCCAAAATACCAAGTTTCTCCCTCCATGGTCTCTTCCAGCTTCCAATGGTTCCCATCGGTCCCCGATTGTCTCGATATGTGGTTGTAGATTTTTTGTGTCGACGGTAGATGCGCGGTAGATAAGGGCAGCATCCGACAATGATGACGATACCTAGCTCGGCAATACTATTCTTATATCAGAGAGAAACTAACTGGAAGACTCGTGTATGTTCTTACCAAACTATATCTGTCCGAACTGGTCTCCAGGTCTTGTCTGACTGCCGAAGAATGGTGACGCGGTAGTGCATACCAAGACAGCCGATCGCAACTGCACTACAGATATTAGCAGGATGTTTTGAGACCACACGCCAATACTAGTCTTACAGAGCTCCAATTGCGAAGACTGCAAATACTGAAAGTTTCTTCCGCACATCCATCTTACATTTCCATATCGCCCAAGCTGGTACGAAGAAGGCTTCAATATCGGAGAGTGTATTCAGACTTCCAATCCCCATGTTGGTCTTATTCACACGGTAGGCTTCCAAATCTTTTCCCTTGGTGTACAGGTGAAGATATAGACGAAGAGAAAAGCCGTGTATGCCATTTGTTAGAAAGAGAGAGGCAGATAGCCAGGTTGGAACCGTCACGGAAGTGCAGGTAATATTGAATTGACTGATTGATTGAATGAGAGATGGAATCGAGCAGCAGCTATATATACCCATCGCGGGGTCACGTGAGATATCCAACACCATTGCGTTGGCAATCAGCGAGATAACAATGACCCAATAGACGGTGCCTCTGATAGTCAGAGTGGTGAATATCCGTTTGAACTGTAGGAAGACTGTGGCTTTCGCGAATCCGCCGGAGATGGCGTAAAATATGAATATCATGTTGTATCGACGATTATTCTCTATGGCTAAAGGTCGCGGTACAGAGTCAGCGTAGGGCGTCAAAGTCAGGGTATAGGCCTAGGCTTATAATACTTAGACACGACTATACTAAAATACCACTTAAGTGATATTTCAGACAGCCATTTTGAGAAGAAGTAGTCACTCTGTACCGGGACCTTACTCACTGGAAGCCATAGGAGTATCCCAAGTGTGCCTGGCCGAGCCATGCGTCACATTATCCAGCGACAAAGACACCTGCGTAAGAAGTGCAGCCCATTCAATATAGGAGCAGTAGTCCTCAACCCGAAAGATGTGCGTCCAGACGTTGACGTAGAAACGGGCTAGCATAAATAAAAATGTAACAACTAGTACAACAACGGCACAGGCGATGGCATCGCCGATAAGATTTAGTGGGTCGATAAGATTAGGTGCAACACCAGGAGGAGGCGTGCCAGCAGGCACTTGACTCAAGTCCACAGTCGAGGCCATGGTGGCCGTCTTGATGGTGAAGTCTGCGGACTCGGCAACAGAAGGTTTTAACATGACGAGTGAGACAGAGATCTCAACAATGCAAGTTTATAGATGACTGGCAAAATATACTCGTGATTTTGAGACATGCGCTGATGTAGCTCGCGGGTGAGAAATGTTATGGTGCCTCGGTGCGGCCGGTGTGCGACCACCGGAAATACCTTCAACGTACCGTGTCCTCGAACCAGCGGCGAGGCCTGTCCCGCCGCCACTGTCGGCAGTGAATCGGCGGCTTTGACATGTATCGGAGGAGATTTTGCTGCGCATCTATGGTCATTCCAGAAGCTGCGATGCTCCTTTGGAGGTGATAGGTAAGACATTCATCTATAGAAAATATGGTGGTCTCATCCAAAATCACATGCGCTTACATGGTCATGCTCGCAGGCTGACGATTTCGACCGTGGTTGGGATATGTATGTTGTGGCAATGGAGAAGCAAAACGGTGCAACGTCGACTTCCCGGGGCCTGCCATCTGACATGTATTCAGTGCTACCTAACATGCTACAAGGGTAATTATGTTCCTTGCGTCTCTCTTCGTACTCTTGTAGCTTGATAGAGGTCCGATGCTTTCATCTCACGCGGTAATTCTTTCCTCGTCTCACCGTAATGAGAAAGTGGAGCCGACGCTTGGCGAGGCTTGTTACCAAAGCTTGTCCGTCTCATCCATTTGTTTGGGAAGCAGTGATTCAGAGATGCAAAGGCCTGACAGAAGAGTCCGCCACATACAGCCAATCATGTCCTCTTCTTCGCGGCGTGTCCCGTTTCAGGAGTGCTCTGCATGCCGCCTGTCTCTGAAACAGGCCAAGCGCCGGGCACCCAACGTTTCGCTTCGCGTTTGAGCCTCGCCCTCTACTACCCCAACTTACTTTCTTTCACATCTCTTCTCTCTTTCTATTCCTCTATACGTCTTTCTCTAAACTTTTGCGAGACACTCATTTTTATTCCCCTCCCGTCGGAATTTTCTTTCGTCTGTTCAACAATCATTTCTTTCACTATGCCGATTGTACAAAGTTACCGGGCCGTGCCTATCGAGGATGCGCAAATACAACTAAGTCCTGATGATATGAGCGAGAGCGAGGGGTTCGAGTGGAGAAGCGAGAAGAAAACTCTACGGAAGCGGATACAGCTTGTCACAGGGTCGAATTGGAGCTGGGTGGCGCAAGCAGTCATGCTATCAGCATCGATAACGTTCTTCGCTGTTGGATTATGCATGCGTTCCACAAAGCAAGGCGATTCGATACCAACAACTTGGTGTAAGTTGCATTGGAATGCGACAGTAAAGTACTGATCGCTGACCTGGGAATACAGCACCGGTCAATGAGGCGATCCAATACGAAACGAAGCATTTCGATCTTCCACCAGTTCCAGATGGCCCCTTCGTGGGGAAGGGGGATGTTGTGGATGCTAAGTGGGATTGGCTTACAGACAGCAGTGTGTTCTTCACCTTTACGCCTCCTTCGTAAAAGCACTAAACGGTCTTAGTTCCTGACACCATGGTCACCCGCGACGAAATGATCAAGATGGGCATGGATCCCAACGGTGCACTCGAAATCACCGATCCGCGGACCGGAAAACGAGGCTTTCGAGTGGCTATAGAAGTTTTTCATCAGCTACACTGCCTGAATCTAATGCGACAAGCCAATTACAAGTCCCACTACGCCGCATTTGGTGGTGATACCGCGGCTGAACCAATGGACTTGCATGGGCACATTGATCACTGCATCGATGCACTACGGCAGTTCATCATGTGCCAGTCGGACACAAACGTCTTTCCATTTCGCTATCCGTTCAGACCTGAGGTAGATCCGACGCCTTGGCCTGATTATTCTTCGGCTCGCACCTGTCGAAACTTCGAGAAGATACGCGAGTTCGCCATCAACCATGGAGTTGAGCAAGGCCCAGATGAGCCGGAGCACTGAAGGCTGCAGCAGTTGCTCAAATGTCAAGTGAAGACGACCGGGGTCATGTAAATACAGCAGCGCAAGCCATCAGACGACGGCTTTGAATATAAGATCTTTAAATTACGAGAATACTCGGATTTACGCATACAGTCTCCAGAACTTTCACAATCACATGTAAGAACTTCTTTACAGGCCTCAAAGGAATGGTCTGCACAGGCCTGGAATGCCTAATGCTAAAGTCCATTCAGATGCATGTGTGATACGAGACATACATTCACCGGTAATGAGATAGAAAGCTAGTCTAAAGTAACGGACTCATTGATTTGGCACGAGTACCTTTTCTTAGTCCGAGAGGAAACGTGCCTGGTTCTGTTTTGCAGCAATTTCACATTCAATGACAGAATAGTAGCTGATATTGCCCCATTAACTGCGGGGAGGTGTTAGAAAACAGAGTGTGGAGGTAAATGAGAGAGGTAGGATGTGAGCCTCATAACTCTACGTAAACCGGAGCCAAGGCTAACGCTTTCCGTGCCGACTCTTCGCGATCGAGATTGTTGGGGATGGCATTGACTCATCTAGCTAGTCTTTCACGTTGGATGTGAATTATTGAAAGGCCCGCTCAGCCAATGATCTTCGAATTCAGGCTCCGGTAAAGTAGGAGCCAAAGAGTCACTTCGCCCGTCGTCCATGCGAGGTTCAATCGTGTGCGGAGTGGTTGCCGTGTCTGACAATGTGGAGTGGGCCGCGAAAGTACCTGTATTCTTTTCCTCATTGCTGAATTCATAGAAGGTTGGGTGTTGCCTGTCGCCCCAGATGTCGATCGCAAAAGTGGTCTGCTCAGTGGTAACCGGAACTGCGCTGGACCCAGCTCTCCAGCTCCCCCTCCCCGCACCCTCGAAGGCTAGCCTCTGTAGTTGAAGTTTCTCATCGAGTGCCCATCGAGAGAGTTTGTATCCACGACCCGGAATCATGGTGCCAACGACAAGCTAAAGAATCGAATGCCCGAGAATAAGCGGTCACCCTATGGTCAAAATGATTGCGACTCCCAGAGTAGAGAAAGACTGCGCGCCCGAGCCTTGAGGAGATTTCATTTTCACGTTTTCGCAGAGCTGATGGGATGGAGCGTCGGAGGGCCTAGAAACATAGGTATAGTCTATGACGTTGGTGGGCCCGGCAGCGTATTCGAATATGTGCTTTTGCAGCTTTGTAAGACCGGTTGAGAACCAATATTGAACTTCCTTCTGCCATTGGGTATTCGGCAAAGGCCCAGATATGAGCCCATCCTGGTGTTGTTGGGCCTCCAGAGCTGCGCTGCCACGACCACCAATACTTTGAGATATGGTCGAAAGGTACAGGTCGAGAGAAATGACCGAGACCGTCACATACTGAAATTGATTAAGCTGAAGATCTTTCTGTGCTGCAACAACGGCGGCGTAATACGAGTCCAGCTTGGTGCACCTGTGGCTGACGGGATTGCAGGATTGGTGTTGGTCGACGCAACCAAGTGGATTCACATAATAATCTGACTCATAGAAGGTAACGTTTTTTCCGGCATCGACAATGTAACTCGACTCTGTTGTGGCCTGAAAAATGGGGTCTTCGACTTTGCCATAGTATTGGATGCTATTAGCCGCAAGGAACATCAGAGAGACATCTGCATCGTCTCGGTGTACGGCGCTGTCTGGCTCCCAGATGTTATCATTGTCGCCGCTACTCCAGTCCACAGAGCTGTGTATGATCAGTACTCGCAATGGTATGAGATGATCAGGAATCGTTACTCACTTGAGGTCGTATCCGTATCCCACTGTTGCAGCTCGCCGATTATAAGCGATGGTAAAGTTATTTCGTGGCTTCGATTTGTATACGACCGGGCCGAAGTTTAGAAGTCTATCACGTCTCCCTCAGCGCCAGGAACTGCACCCAGAGATGCATTGACTGCGTCAGTATAGCTGAAGCTTGTGATGAAGCCCCTGGTCTTAATCGGAGCGCAGGTTGCCTTTCGTCGATAGATGATTCGATCCTGTGGCTTTGCGTTGATGCCGAGGTGGTAGTGAGACGAGACATTTCCAGTGTCCATCATGTAGACAGGCCAGTGGATAAGGCACATGTCCTCTCTGAAGGGGCATGTTGTGTTTGGGTTTTGCTCGCTTGATGTGTACGGAAGAGCCTGAGCAGCGTACTGATTGCATTCTAGTGCCGACGACCGGTCACCGTAGCAATCACGGGCGTAGGATGCAGCTGTCACGGTGTCATTCAATGTCTTGGTCTGGAAACCGAGAACCTGCTCCGTTGTGTTCAGTGTCCAGTTTCCGCAGTTGCTGCTTCGAATCAGAACTTCACTTCCGATGGTTCTAGTAACCTCAGCTACCAGTATACCGACTGCAAAGAACACTGCGAGATTGAAAAAGGCGATGGCGATCAGTGGGAGAAGTCTTAGAAACGGGCGCCTCGCGACCTTCGTCCACAGCGGAATAAGCCAAAAGAACTGCCAAGATGCAGCGCCAGGTGTAGCAGCGTTGCGAAGAATAGCTTGTTGCTGATAATGAAGACCGTCTCGAGGCGCTCTGCTCGATTGGTGCTGATGGATAGTGAAAGCGAGGATCCTCCAGAGAGACCCACCGGCGACAGAGACAAAGATAGCGAGGAAGGCGACAAGAAATCCCGCGCTGGAAGGGGAGAGGGTAATGGTTGAGCCATTGGCGCTGCCTTTACTCCAGTTTGTCCACCGGCCGTAGCACACATTGTCAGACATGGTAATTGATTTGGCTTAGAAGACAGCACGGAAGGACGCACGTTTGGGGGTGGTGGCAGCTAGAAAAGCGCACAGTATATGTGGCAACGAGAGTAGCACTCTTCTCAGCCCCCTTCACGTATCCCTCTTGCTCATTGAGCACACTGACACCCTGGCCTGGTATCCCAATGTGCGACCCTCAGATAAGCACTTGGAGTGGATGCTGCAGGGATGGGTTGCATTAGAATCAGTGGTGGCAAAACCCGTCATGGGCAATTTAGAATGCCATGGCATGGATGCATTCAGGGGCCTTCGCCTCTTCCAGGTGGTATGAAACCCCAAATTACGCCGTTCTCTTCATTAACATGGCTGGAGACAAACTCGTTCAGGGCAGAGATCGGTTGTCGAAGCGACTGGCTGCGCCGATTATTAGCAGACGAGGGTTCGGCCCCCATTTAGATCGGCTTCGGATACATAGTCACAGAGTCAGGGAGTGCAAATGAGTGCTAGTGTCTAGGCTATAAGGTAAGGGTACATGGAGAAAGACGTGGTTGCGCTGGGTTCGGAAACTTCATTAGCGGCGATGACGTCAGTCGCATGCACCGCTGCTGTATTTTAGCTTCACTCGTGGGCTACATGTATGTTCCTGAACGTGACGCACTTGGCTGCCCGTCGTCGAGTCTTCGGGGTCCCATACTCATCATCACTTCAGAATCGAAAGGGACCTTGCACGTGTCCAGCGATAGGCCAGGAATAGGTTTCAGAGCATCATCACCAACTCTCGTCGCAAGCCTGGGAAGCCATCACCATCACACACAGCGAAGCATCTTGTCCAGCCATGGTGCCGTCCAAGCTAGAAACTACAGATTCGACAGACGAGGGGGAGACCTTTGACAGATCACGTGATGAACCCTCCGGGCCGCCACCACACCCGAAGAGCGTGGAGACCGCGGTACCTCTTCATCTCGACAGGCGATGAACGCCGGACAGCTCGCGAAAGATGGCCGTCTTTGATATCTTAACTTATCGATAGCTAATCTCGTTTACCGACGTCATCAACTGACGCACCGGAACGAAAATCATGCACCTTTGCGATAATTGCCGGCCAACCAAGTGCGGTTCCTCCCGTCCTCCCGCGCCATCCTTCCCAGCTAACCTCCTTCTCAGAGATCAGTATGTATATTTGGGTATAGATTAGTAAGCTTTAGGCTAAGAACTTTATATATAAGAAGTATAAATTATATAAAAGGAAGCGCTTATAGATAGATAAGATACTTAATACTAAGTAGGCTAAGGCTTTAATAGCTATAAAGGCTAAAAGGGTTAAATTATAATAGTTAAATACTATAGATAGTAGAAATAGTAAAGGTAGTAGTAGCTATTAATAACGCTATAAAAGGTATAGAGAGGCTAGCTATAACTTATAAATATATATATAGGTTAAGGAAAAGGCATCTAAATTAGATGCCTTAATATAGTATATATTTTTAAATAGTATTATAGCACAATCTAATGATAAATGAGATAGTTTAGTATTCTCTTAGTAAAGTATCTAGGTTACCTAAGTGTCTAAGTCACCCGTAAAAGACGTTACATAAGATATACTATTAAAAATAGCTTCCTTAATCTTAGAGAGATGACTTTATGTTATGGTGTTAAAAAGCCTTACTAGAGATAATATAAAATTTTGACGTGTGACGCGACATTGAAACTACCGTGTCCGTGCGCGCAATGCGCCGAACCACCAAAACACCTCTATTATCTCAGCTCCACAACAACACAACGCAATGGGATTAGAAGAAGCGCTTGCAGAGTGTAATACTTTTGCATCTGGAGATAAGATCCCATGGTCTAAAATAGCAGAAAGGCATGGTGTTGTGCGGTCAACGTTGACGCGCACGTGGAGGGGTGAGACGCGATCGCGGGAAGAGCAGGCAATTGCACAACAGAAGCTCACCCCACAACAAGAGGAGGAGCTTGTAATGTATATAGAAGAGCTTACTGCTCGTCATATACCTCCTACAAGAGAAATGATCGCCAATTTCGCGTCAGCAGTCGCCCAGGAGCCAGTGAGCGAGAGCTGGGTCACCCGCTTC
>ML996344.1:0-33880 GCA_010093805.1 Polyplosphaeria fusca | reverse complement strand
GTTGAATCTTCTGAATTTGATCTAGCAGAGGCTATTTCAATGTACAGCCAGGTGCCCACTGTAGTAGAAGAATCAGATGAAGAAGCAGCTCCTGTTCGAATACCCACTAATACGGAGGCAGAACAGGCTGCTGAAATGCTCCTATTATATGCGGAACACCAGGAGAGAACAACTGCTGATCAGGTCAAGGCTATACGGCAGTTGTACGAAGCGGCTAAGGCTCAGAAATCCGAGCAGGCTAAGCAGATCACCTTAGATAGTTGGCTTACGTAATAAACTTGATCTCATGATAAACTCGTTCTCACGATATTACCCTCGATTCTCCTTTATATCGCCAAGGCGAGTTTTCACTGTACTCCTCTGCACTAGAAAGCGTTAAGACCAAGCTCTGAGCCACAGGCCATAGTTCCATCAGACACTATTCCTCCATCTTCGACACGCAGCAATACGAGCCAAGCCCGGACGGCCCGTCTCAGCCGATTGCTCTCTCCTGGGTCGAGCAATCGATTCGGATCCTTTGGGACACCGGATTCGCCGCCTTGTTGATAGACCGCCTGACGGGTCGGCGGTGGCGCAATTCGGTTGCAAGGCAGACAGGCAGGCCCAAACTTGCTCTCCTGACTGCGTCAGGTTGGTAGCCTCTCACACGATCCAGAGTTCAGACGCTGGTGCCTGATTGAGAAACCCATTGAGAAGCTACCCAGTATAGTGGCTGTGTGGGGTTGGCTGCGGTTCTTCTTCCCGTCGCCTTTGTACTTCGCTACCCACCACCTCCGACATTCTAATCAGTCCAAAGGAAAGCACAATGGCGACCCACGAGAAAGACGACGGAAGCCTCCCGTCCTACGAAGACTCGGTCGATCCTCTGCGGCAAACTCATTTCTCAAGCCGTGGTCAACAAATCCTGGACCGGTTGGCGCTCGTCCGAGCACAACACCTTCGCTCACTCATAGACGATCAAATCATCCCGATTGTGGAACAACAAGCTTTGTACGGCATCGCACAGACAACAATCGCCATGATTCCCTCAGACATCAACCTGCCTGTCGAAGAGGAGGCCAAGTCTGAGTTCGGCTTTGACGCGGCCAACAATGAGAAAAAGGTCGACGTGGTTGGATTTTCCTCAGATCATGTACCACAGATCATTACACTTGAGGGGCAGATTAACAGGACTGAATTTTGGAGAGACCAGGCGATCGTCATTGAGCTGGAGAGAGTGCTGCGAGAGAGCCTCAACGCCTCGCTACATCTGCAGCCATCTAAACCGCAGCAGTCCACGGCGCGTCAGTCCTATCAAAAACCACCCAAGAGCAAGATCTTTGGCCGAAGAGCAAATGCTGTGGGCCAGGAGCTGCCGTTTGGTGGTCAGACTGCCGTAGAGCCCGAGAACGTGGCGCAGGTCCTCGTCAGAGCCAGACTGGAGGAGGTCTGCCTCCGAACAGTGAATGAGTTTGGGTTGTACGATACAATGTCGAAGCAGTGCGTGGTAGTTTCGGTCGATGCGAGGTGCTAGTCAAAGAGGGGATTTTTGCGTGTCGGTTGGAAGCTACTGAAGGTAGCTCCGGGTCGCAAATTCACTGGCGGATTCGCCAGACAACACAGGTTACAAATACAGAAAATTTGAATGAGAGCTTGCTTCCATTTCGTGGGCGACCGGAGCAAGGAGCAGGCTCCTTTATGGTCCATATGGCGGCTAACCGACCTGTGCTGCAGAGTCGGGACAATCCCTCCTTTACAAAGTGTAAATTTGCCACCAGAGTACTTCCAGCCGCACTTGCGGTAAACGGAAAGCCGCACACAAGGCCTTAGACATTACAGCAACGGGCTCTGGAATCATCCTCTGGGAGAGAATAGATCCCCCCTGGCAGGTAATTGAGCGTGTCTATGTGGTGGCTCTAGATGATGAAGGTTCATCGCATATGATCTTGATATGTGGTAGGTAGTCGTACCTGGTCGCTCAAGTCTCGGTCGTGCTGTCCCCATTCGAATCGACGCCGAGGCCCTCGAGCTGTCGGATGAGCTCGTTGATCTTGATGACCTTCTCAAACTGTTCTGGAAGCAGCACGTCGCCCTTGTCCTTCTTGTCCCTGAGATCGCGTGCCTGGCGGAGCTTCTTCGTCAGCTTCTTCACTTCCTTGTCCTTCTCGGCCTCTGCATTCACGGGCTCTGCGGGCACGTCGGCGTCCTGGTCTGCGGGTCCATTGGTGGTGCCGTCTGCCTTTGCGGCCGCGGCTTTCTTGCGAGCGTCCCTGCGTTTGGCGTTTTTGTTCGCAGCCGCGTTCTTGGAGGCATCACTGTCCGATTTGAGGCCGTCTGCGCCAGGCACGCCTCCCGTTCCCCTGTTCTTCCAAGCCTCAGCAGTGCGGTTCTTGTAGATCTCGACATCCTCTGGCGGGCGGTAGCCTGGGCGGACGCGGATCTCTTTGCGGACAGATCCATCAGCGCGCTTCGAGGAAGGGATGTGGCGCTCGCCAGTTGCCGATGTCGCGATGCCAGCCTTGGACACGCCGGAGGACTCGGTGGTTGGCATGGTGGGCAGGCGGGCGTGGTGGGAGGGAGGGCGTGGTGGGGACACTTGGGGGGGGGGGCGGGAAGGCGCACCGAATGGGAAAGCGCGAGCCTTGGCCAAGAAGCAGCAGCAGCAGCCGGCGAAAGGAACGACACGACACACACCACAGCCCGCATCCCCTCCTCAACATCCTCGCGTACACCCGTCGGCCTTATAAAATGGCAGGAGTAAGTCAATTGGCCCTGCTGAGCCCGCCCGCGATGCCTGCTGACCATGCCGCGCCCGCAGTTCTCGTCGACCATCTACAAGCAAGCCTCTCCTCCCGCCGTCCGCGGCATGGGCGCCGACTAACCCGCGAGTGTAGCGTCTTCCTCCGGCGAAACTATGTCATGCTGGGCACTGTCTTTGGGGCCGCCTTTGGCCTGCAGCTGTACGATAAGCTCACCTCTGCTGGCTGCATCATGTGAGAAGGAAGCTAAAGTGCGAGACAGGGCTTTCGACACAGGCTCCGAGAAACTGTGGGACTCGATCAACAGGGGCGTGCGTACTCCTCGCCAGATGGCATGGGCCATGAACTGACGCACAGCAGCGACAATGGAAGGACATCAAGCAAAAGTATATGGAGCAACCAGAGGACGAGGAGGAGTAGGCCTCTCGCGACTGCACACTGTACAATGGTGTATACTACAATGGAGCATTGAGAGAGTGTGAGACACATAATGGGAGACTAGAGCACTCCCGCATTACAGAGCCGTCCATAAGTGAGGTTGTATGAAAAGTCACCGCCAAGCCTGATATGCCCGTGAATGCCGAGCTGCGAGCGAGGGACGTGAATGTGACGCGGAACTGATTCGAAGCATTTCGGGCCCGTGTGAGGCGAAGGCGGCGAAGGAAGCGTGCTTTGCGTGCTCTGCGTGCTCTGCGTGCTCTGCGTGCTCTGCGTGCTCTGCGTGCTCTACGTGCTGCAGGTGAGGCGCAAGTCGTGCCTTGCTCGTCTGCTCGATGACGATGACTGCCGCCGAAGCCTGCGTCGTGCCTGCCTTTGCTGTGACTGCCCCGACCAGCACCATTTCTCCACAAAGCAACACTCTGAGGGCGGCCTTGACCTTCACACCTGGCACCTGGTACCTGGTACCTATCGCCACAGCCCACGCGTCGAATCCGGCCCGTTTCCGCGTCTACCGTCTAGTCCAGGCATTCGAGCACGACGACGCACGCGAAGGACAAGGCACGCGCCTGCCTTACGCTGCATTCACATCCTCACCTACAACTAGCACTCCCAGCCCGCCACTCTCTCTCCCTCCCCTCCACAGCCCTGGCCAGAGATCCGAGGCCTCCTGCAACTCCCCGCCGTGTATGCCTCACGCCTCCCCCCTCCGCTGCCCCACCTTCACTGCTCCACGCGTGCCACCACAATGCTCATGTCCGCCCACGAGCAGGAGCTCTGCCAGAAGTTGCGCCATCTTCCACGGAAACACAACTATCGTTTCAACGATGAAGCCCCTCGCGAGCTCATCCAGATCCTCTTCCACTCACTCATTGGGCACAGCGACAATGTCCGCCTCTTCTTTCCAAACGGCCTGCCGGCAGGCCCAGACGCGCCCTGGAGCCTGCGCAGTGCACAGGGAGCTGTAGAAGGGGCTGAATATACCGAAGCTGCGAGGGGCAAACCTTGCGGGCACATCTTCAAGAGTGGCGAAGCTACATATCGGTGTAAGACTTGCACTGCAGACGATACTTGCGTCTTATGTGCGCGCTGTTTCGACGCCTCGGACCACGAAGGGCATCAGGTCTACGTCAGCGTGTCGCCCGGCAATTCAGGCTGCTGCGATTGCGGCGACGACGAGGCCTGGCTTCGCCCGCTTAATTGCAATATCCATTCCTCGACGTCTGCGCCAGACTCCAGGGCGGCCGGGAAGGCGAAGGAGGGGTCCCCATTGCCCGACGAGGTCCTACAAGCCATACGTATGACGATTGCGCGCGCGCTCGACTACATGGTCGATGTCTTCTCCTGCTCTCCAGAGCAGCTACGCCTGTCCAAACAAGAAGGCACCATTCTGATGGATGAAAAGAAGTCGCGCTTGAATAGTAGATGGTACGGCCCCGAGGACGGCACCGAGGCCTGTGACGAGTTCACTCTGGTGCTTTGGAACGACGAGAAGCATACCGTTGCCGATGTTCGGGACCAGGTTGCAAGGGCTTGCAAGCAGCGGAGAGCTTTCGGCCTCGCAAAAGCACACGAAGTTGACGACATTGGCCGGAGCGTCATTGTTCACCGCACAGATCTGCAAGAGCTGTTGAGGATGACCAAAGTCATCGAAGAGATCAAGCTGACCGTCACGATTCGTTCTGCGCGTGACACATTTCGAGAGCAAATGTGTGGCACCATCATCGAGTGGATCTCTGACATTGCTGGATGCAGTGTTGGAGATGATACCCAGATCCTTCGCCGAACCGTCTGTGAAGAACTACTCAGGCCTTGGCGCGTCGGTAGTGAGGCCTCCAATCAGAATATTGGTCAGCACGGCCTCTATGACCATGAGATCGAAGACAAGATCTGGCAAAGCGGCCTTCGTAGGGCCATGGAGGACCAGGAGCCTATGCCTCAGACTCAAGCCCCAGACGAGGACGAACAGGATGCGGAAACTGGCAACGAGACTACTGCATCAGACGATGATGATGACGACGAAGGCGAAAGCTCCGGTGAAGTGGGAGAAGATATGGACCTAGACGACCTGTTGAATCGAGACAATGACGGCGACGTTGACATGGAACCACCAGAGAGCCCCGACGAAGCTCTCGAGGTATCTGAAGCAACGCTAGCCGGATATCCTCCTCCGCCGCCACCTCCCCGACCCAGTGACCGCCAACCGGAGCAAACCCTCACACCCGCAGAGTCGGACAGTGAGCCAGCCCAATCAACCTCTCACGCCCATGTAGAGCCGTCGTTACAGATCCCCGAAACACCCCGGGTCAAGAGCCTGCCATTACGCCCCCCTCGCCCGCCAAAATACTGGTTAGAGAAGCCGGAAGCATATGGGAGGCGACCAGGCCTCCCCCCACATGAGGACTTGTGGCAGCGACTTCGTCTCGATTACTTGATACTGTTTGATCTGAGGATGTGGAAGCAGCTACGCATCAGCATACGCGACGTCTTTATCAGCACAGTTGTGTCAATTCCAGAATTTAAGCGCCTGCTGGGCCTCCGCTTCGCCGGTGTCTACACGGCTCTGGCTCAACTGTACCTCATCGCGGATCGAGAGCCGGACCATTCAATTATAAATCTGTCTTTGCAGATGCTCACGACTCCGTCCATTACCGCAGAAGTTGTCGAACGCGGAAACTTCCTGACGAACCTCATGGCCATCCTTTACACCTTCCTGACAACTCGACAAGTGGGATACCCCTTTAACGTCGACCCTAAAGCAACCCTTGCCTTTGATCAGGGCGCCGTAACTAATCGACGCATGTATCACTTCTTCATGGATATGAAGTATCTGGTTGGATCAGAGCACGTCAAAGCGAGGATTCGTGAAGAAGATCGCTACATGCTACAATTCCTTAATCTTGTCAAACTGCACCAAGGAATATGTCCAAACGTGCGGGCTGTCGGAGAACATATCGAATACGAGACCGAGGCATGGATCAATGCATCCCTGATCACAAGGGAGATTAATCGGCTGTGCAGACAGTTTTCGGAAGCATACTATTGGAATCGTGAAGAAGACTCTTTGAGCATCCAACGTGCAATACGCTGCGCTGCAAAGGTGGCCATACTTAACTCATTGGGAGTCGAACGAAAGCGGTTCGAGCAGTCGGAACTAAAGGCCGAGACACGCTTCAAAAACATTCCCGCTCCCGAGTTTGACAGCGACGACTCTACAATGTCAGGCTCTAGCTATCGGATTGTGGATTACGTTGTAGCGAGAGAGCCCATGAGTTTCCATCACGGTCTGCACTACGTGTTGTCTTGGCTCGTCGATAGGGCAAAGGGAATGTCTAGGGATCAGCTTCTGGATCTCCTACGTTTCCATTATATGGAGCTCCAGGAAGATCACCCCCAGCAGACTCCTACCATCCCAGAACACCAACCCGAAGAATACCTACTGGCGTTGTTCGATTTCCCCCTCCGGGTCTGCTCTTGGTTGGCTCAGATGAGGGCGGGCATCTGGGTGCGGAATGGGATCACTTTGCGCCACCAGATGACACAGTACCGCAGTGTGTCTCAGAGGGATGTTTCGTATCAACGAGACATCTTCCTGCTCCAGACAGCCTTGGTGACGTGCGATTCTTCCGTCTTCATCGCATCCATGGTGGACCGATTCGGACTCTCACACTGGATGTCGGGAAAATACGGCAATGACCAGCATGGATTCGAAGACAGCCAGGTCGTAGATGTCGTTGAAGATTTTGCCCACCTTCTCATCATCCTCCTGAGCGATCGAACATCGCTTGCACCGGTTGAAGCTGAAGCAGAGCAACGAAATGCATCTATCCGGAAGGATATTGCGCATGTGCTTTGCTTCAAACCCTTGTCGTTTTCGGAACTGACAAGCCGCTTACCTGACAAAGTCCAGAATTTGGACGAGTTTCCAGAAGTACTCTCTGACATGGCAAAATTCCGGCCGCCCGAAGGGCTTTCGGACACTGGGACATTCGAGTTGAAGGAGCAACATGTGGAACTCATCGACCCCTATGTGCACCAGTATAATCGAAACCAGCGCGAAGAGGCCGAGAATATCTACAGGAATTACATGGCCAAGCGGACAGGTAAACAATCCAGCGACATTGTCTTTGAGCCAAAGCTGCGACCTATCCAATCCGGCGTGTTCCAGCATCTGTCCGACTTCACCAAGCAGCCGTTGTTCTGTCAGATTGTTTATTATCTTCTGGGGTACGCTCTTGTTGCAGCAGACGTCACGCCAAGTATACCTGCCACCCGAGTGGAGACTTATGTGCAGTTCGTGCTTCAACTCGTTCTTGTGACAGTTCTTGAAGATCGGTCCGAGGAGTCCGAGTGGCCACAGACTTTTACCAAGTCATTCGTTACTTCGGTTCTTACAAAGCACGCCCAAATTGGCATCCAAGACCACCCAACCATACTGTCTATACTCAAGACACTCCTCGAGAGAGAAGGGTTCAAGTCATGCGAGCCCAAAATCAACCTGATCCTTCATCGACTGAAACAACGCCAGCATCGCGCATTCATCTTGGCGTCTGAAGCTCTTAACATGCCTACGGATAGAATGGAGACTGCCTCGCCAGCATCATTTGCTCTGCAGGAGAAGGAGTTGAAGAAAAAACAGGCCCTAGAGCGTCAAGCAAAGGTCATGGCGTCTTTCAAAGAGCAGCAGGGAAAATTCATGGCGAATCAAGATTTCGACTGGGGAGAGGAGGATTTTAGCGATCTCGAGGAAGGCATGGGGGAGCCGGCAACAGAACAAGAAACCACTGCGAAGTACCCCTCTGGAACTTGTATCTTGTGTCAGGAAGAGACCAACGACCAGCGACTTTATGGGACATTTGGATATGTGTCAGAGAGCAGCTTACTACGATTGACAAACGTCGACGATGGCGACTGGATCACCGAAGTGGCCGAGACGCCTGTGAACCTCGACCACTCGGCAGGTGCGGTACGACCGTTCGGTGTAGCTGGTCGAAACAGAAGATTCGTAGAGAAAACTTCGTCGACCGGTGAGAAGATAACAACAGAGCGGCAGGACTTGGGCAAAGGATTCCCGCAGAATTGCGTCCTGCGAGGCCCCGTGTCCACTGGCTGCGGGCATATCATGCATTACACGTGTTTCGAGGTACGTTACGATCCTGAATGCAAACCTAGCTTCATAGCTGACTTTGGGGGCAAGGTATATCTTCAAGCAACACAGCGTCGACACGTCAATCAAATTGCCCGCCACCACCCGGAGCGAATCGAGCTTAAGGAATTCATGTGTCCACTCTGCAAGGCTCTTGGCAACATGTTTCTCCCCATCATCTGGAAAGGGAAGAAGACTTCCTATCCCGGCGTTGTCGAAGCTGGGATTCCGTTCGATCAGTGGATCGGAAGCGAGCTCGCTATTAGCCTTTCAAAACTTGACAAGAACCCCGTGAATCAGTCCGGCGAGCTGAGCAGCTCAACCATAGGCGCGATGGATGTACCCGCTGGTCTCAACCGCCAGCAAAAATCCATGTTCGAGTATGCGGCTCATGAGTTCAATCATTCGGTAGCCAGCCGGCTTCCTGAAATCGTCAAATCCAGCTTTGTTACCGTTGCTGCGCAGGCACCACCAAGGTTCCAAATTCCCGCAGCCGTACCACTACAGGCCGAAGACCCCCGTGAACCTGCAGCCATCGCTCCGGAGAATACTCCAGGATCTGGAGGTGGTGCCGGAACTTTCCCCATATTGGATCTCATTCGAATATATCAACGGCTCCGGGATACCTTTCGCACTAATTCTATTAGCTCGACATTTACCTATCCAGTTACTCCGTCAGCTGTTGTGGAGGACCTCACTCATACAGACGCACTTGCGAGGGCAATCGGATACTCGATCGCTGCCGTAGAGATCGCCCAGCGAGGGGTGCAGGCAGAGTCCACCAGAGACACTTTACTCGACAAATTGTCGCCTCAATCACTTACCCACCTGCGCGTCTTTTCCGAGACGGTGACGTCTTACATCGCGATAGGCAGTTTGAGGCACCCGGGGTCTAATAAAACAATGGAGGAATACATGAACAGTCAATACCGACAGCTCCGTCAACTATTCGTCGGTCACCCCAACATGTTCGTCAGCCCCTGGTAAAAAATATCTGCTTCATCTCAATGTGGTAGCAGTCTCAGGGCAATGCCATGAAAAGGGCGCTCGTGAGCTATATCCATTGGATGCATTCTCCATAGTTTCATTTGTCGGTCGTCACTCGTATTTCACAAGCTAACTATCTCGCAACCAGGTTCGACGCCGATACACTTCCGTTTGATTTGAAGGGCATCCAACCCCTTCTTCTCCAAGATCCGTTCATCTTCCTCACCGAATGTTCCGTGTGCACGGTGCCGGCCCTGAACCTCGAGATCCACCATGTCTTGCGCCTCTGCTACCTAGCTGAACTTGTGCGGGTGGTTCTGGTTTTCGTCGGTATGGCCAGAGACGAAAATGTCGGCCATGGCTTCTACGCACCCAAAGAATTCATCAACACCACCAAGATCCCCGAGCAGATGGATGACATGCCCGAATTCATATGCTGCGTTCTACAAGCTGCCAGTCCCGAGGCTTCTACTTTCTCTTCTGCCGAACCTGACCAGAGTATGCTGGACCAAATTCGCTCATGGGATCTTGCGTTGCTCTGCTTCATCTATACAATGGCATACAGCTATGCTCTTCCATTCGTCCGCAAGGCCGCGATCCTCTTGCACGTTCGCTATGGCGTGGAACTTCCCCATGTCGCTAGCGAACATGTCGATGAACCGGAGCTGGACCGCCTATCCAGGCTTCTGAGGCTGCCATCCCTTCGAGATATGCTCGCCTCTCTCGGAACCAGTGCTGTAGGCAGTCGAGCACTGCGGTCCGTCGTCGGCGGTTGGGTTCGACACTGGATCTGGGCTCGGGAAGGCAAGCGACCCTCGCAGCCGTCGATAACATTGTCCCATCCAGCGATCTTCGAGCTAGTTGGGCTCCCCAAGAATTACGACACGCTCACAGCAGAAGCCATACTGCGGAAATGTCCCACCACTGGCAAGGACATGACTGACCCTTGCGTATGCCTGTTTTGTGGCGAGATGATGTGTAGTCAAGCCGTATGCTGTTTGTCACAGCGTGGCAAGGGCGGCTGCCAGCAACACCAGGAAAAGTGTGGCGGTAACATTGGCCTCTATGTCAATATCCGCAAATGCATGGTACTGTTCCTCAACATCGACAACGGCACATGGGCCATGGCGCCGTATCTCGACAAGCATGGCGAAGCAGACCCGACGCTAAGGCGGAGCCACCAACTGTTTCTCAACCAGAAGCGGTATGATATTCTTCTGAGGAAGGTTTGGCTTGACGGCGGCGTCCCCAGCCTGATTGCGAGGAGGATGGAGGGCGATATGAACAATGGGGGCTGGGAGACGATGTAAAGTCGGTCGAGGAGCTGTACGATTACGATGATAGATGGAGAGGCATTGGCGGACCAGTAGAATAGCCATGCATGATTCGATGATTCGTATCATTCGTCCCTCCCCTACCTTGTACTTGGGATGTGCTGTGCTGTGCTGTGCTGTGCGCCGTACCGTGCCGTGCCGTGCTCGGCTCCTACCTTCACCGACGCGCCGTGGCCAATCAAGCTCCGCGCCGCTTTGCTGGACTGGGCACTGCACTTGCGCACTTTTTCTTCGCGACGCTGGCACGCTGGCCGAACTGCCTGCCCCATCCTACTGGTACGTACTTTGACTGACCATTCTACATGTCCCATTGCACGAGCACGCTTCGTGCCGTTTCTCGGACACGCCCTGTTCAGACATCCATCGCATCCTTTCTTTACCAGACAGCTACCATTCAGCATTCAAGGCCCGTCTCGTCGCGCGCCCACATCGAGAAACCCACCACGCGACCGAGACGCGAAGAAAGCATCCCGTTTGTCGATAGCGCCAATGATGCCGCGCTTGCTGCGATACCCTCTCGCCCGTCAACCATAACCGGTCCCGAGCGCGCGGCATTTCGCACGCTTTACGAGCGGCTAGGGAGAGATTCTCACCGCCAGAGTAGCCATGAGGTGCCTTTTGTCAGCCACGAGGAGAAACAATTCGAGGACGACGTAGACGATGAAGACGCCTCCCTCGATGCGCTTTTGGACAGCGTCATGGCTGGGCGGCCACCCGCGCAATCACCCCCTGCGCGCCGAAGGGAGAGCCTGAAGACGCTGGCCGAAGACATGTTGAAGATGGACCGCGACCGGTCAAAGCATCATCAGGCCGCCGAGGATGTAAAGATACGGAACGCGGGGCTCGTCGAACGAGAACGAATCATGGCCCTCATGGAAGAAGCACGCACGGATAGGGAACTTTGGGCGGTACTCAATGCAGAAGTCTTGAAACAGGTACAATCGTTCAAACTGGATGACCCAGAGGCGTCGCAGCTATGGTCCGACACTCAGCGAAAATCTACGGCGAGGAGGGCTGGGAAGAAGGGCAAGAACACGACGCCTACAGACCAGCTCGCCTCATCCACCGCGACCCCTGCCTCAACTACCCTGGCGCCCACACCTGCTTCGATCGATCAAAATTCGGACTGGCGGATCCTATTCCACAACTACCCCATTCTGGTGCTTCACGCGGCTACACTCCTCCGCGCCCATTTCCCTTCCAGCAATCTACCGCTACTAATCTTACCGACACTTAAATCTCTCGGGCTATCCTCATACGCACTGGGCGCGACAACCAGATTGTACAACGTGGTAATACGTACCGCCTGGCTCCAGTACTCATCGTATACACATGTCGACGAATTGCTCACCGAAATGGAAAACGGTGGCATTGCCTTCAACCGCGACACACTCGAGCTCCTCGACCTCATACTACGCGAGACGCGCGAGAGCAGGCAGGGAGTGCATGGGAACCTTGCCAAGAGGTTTTCTAATATGCAACAGTCTTACAGCAGTTCCAAGAAACTGCAGGATTGGCGAATGGTCATTTACCAACGACTAGAGGCGCTTGGTATCTCTAAACCGAAGAGGAAGATGGGGAGTTCTAGTGTAAGGATCCATAAGTTGACTCTTCACCCCCATAATATCGTCCGCAAGACTGAAATTGCTGGCCCCCACATCGTGTACCCGCATGCAGATGTGGTCAGTGATGGCCCGCCGGGGAGGAAGCTGGGGGACAGCGGATGAGGTATGACAAGACAGCCATGGCATTTGATCTGAACGCGTTTGGTTTAAATTGGTAGTGGAGGCCTTGTAACAACATGCACAACAACTTTCAACTTTGGTCAATTACAGATGTGGGAACGTTTCATGAGATTCCCGCATATAGCATCGGATACTAGAGTCGGTGAAATCCTTGCTCTCGGCAGGATGAGTCAAAGGAAAAATGCCGGGAATACCGTTGTCTTGCTCATTGAGGAGGACCTACACCCGTAATAGGGTATGCATGATGCAGATGAACGCCGTTAAATGCCGTAACCCACGAACGCCTCCCATGCCAATGCCTTCGTAGCCAAATGTGACCGACGTGCAAGCGAAGAAAATGCAGTCAGACCATGTCGAGGTCGAAGTCGTCCAACTTGTCACGGTATTTCATAATGTTCCGCTTGATCTTGGATGAATCGACCCAGGTGACAAAGTCTTCCATGTTCCGTGTGACGAGGAAAGCGGTGTCGGTGATGACCTCGGTGCCGACTCGCACGTGGCCAGCTTCGATGAATCTGCGGCAGTCAGCGGGCCATGGAAGGGACGAAAGGACGTGGTTGGAGCACCTACTTTGTTGCCGCCTGCACGTTGTCTGCCATTCGCAACCTCGTCATGACGACAGGCAAGCGCCTGCGCGCAAAAGCCGAGACGGTAACCTTGTGCTCCACGTCGGATAGCTTGCCTTTCCCGCCTCCCCCCGTGCCCAGGACCCCGAGGTCGTGGAGCTTCTCGAGCATCACGTCTTCCTGTTTCCGCCTGAAAGGGTCCGAGGGATCCAGGTTGGAGAGGCGGTGGGCGAGCTGTCGGAGGCTTCCACAGAGTTGGCTGTACTGGGCAAGGTCAGTTGAGAGCAACATGGCGGGTAGTTTGTCGAGACGGCATACCTTGCGGTAGTCGTCTGGCTTCTGGATGGCATATCGCCTGACGATGGCGGCTTCGCGGTGATTGTTGTCGGACTTCCACGTTGTGAAGTCGACCTTCTTGAGCAGTTTCTGCTCGTGATGCTTCAGCTTGCGCACCATGACGAGGGCAGAGGGCAGAGGGCAGATGGCAGCAGCCTTTGCATTTCTTCGCTGAGAGGGAAGTTTTTTGACCAGGACCGACCGCAGGGCCGCACTAGGCCCGGAGCATGCTAGCACGCGTGCCCCTCCGACTTCGAGTTGCGTGGGGCAGACGCGCCCAAAATCTCCCGCGCCCGCCTTCACTGACTCAACGCGCGTTCAAGTCCATTGCCTCCTCCATCGCTCTAATTGCCCCTCGATTGCCCCTCGATTGCCCCCTGGTCGCCGCTTCCATCGTTCTTTCCATTCCCCTCCATCGCTCCTTCCATTGACCCCTCCCCCATCACTCTTTCCATCGCCCCTCCCATATCCCCTCCCAAGCCATGCCGACCGTCCATCTCCTCGACTACGTTGCCGGCAATGTTCGGTCGCTCGTCAATGCCATTGAGAAAGTCGGCTACACGGTCGACTGGGTCAAATCGCCCGCAGACGTGCCCGCCGCAGAGGTGACTCACTTCCCATGAACTTGCATAGCATCCATTGACGCTCGCTGATATAGTCGCACCCCTAGAAGCTCATAATACCCGGCGTCGGCCACTTTGGCCACTGCCTCTCACAGCTAGCAAAAGCGGGCTACATCGAGCCCATACGGGCACACATCGAAGCGGGAAAGCCGTTTATGGGAATATGCGTGGGCCTCCAAGCACTGTTTGAGGGATCCGAAGAGGATCCAGACGTGAGCGGCTTGGCTCTGATCCCGGAACGGCTGCAAAAGTTCGACGACAAGGACAAGAGCGTGCCGCACATCGGATGGAACTCGGCCAACACATCGCGCAGAGGCCACGTCGCCCAAGAGAGTCTGTATGGACTACGGCCGAGCTCAAAATACTATTATGTGCATTCGTACGCAGCTCCATATAGGGAGGGTGAGCTGGAAAAGGCAGGTTGGGCCGTCGCAACAGCGACATACGGCGACGAAGAGTTTGTGGGGGCTGTGGCAAGAGGGAACGTCTTTGCTACCCAGTTTCACCCTGAAAAGAGTGGAGCGGCAGGATTGAGAGTCATCAAGGCCTTCCTAGACGGGACGCAGTCGCAGAAGCTTCCTCAGATACCACCCGTCTCAGCAACGAAAGAAGGACTGACAAGGCGCGTCATCGCGTGCCTCGATGTTCGCACAAACGACCAGGGAGATCTCGTCGTGACCAAGGGGGACCAATATGACGTGCGTGAAAAAGACGGCACCGGGGGCGCGGTCCGCAATCTCGGAAAGCCTGTCGATATGGCGAAGAAGTACTACGAACAAGGCGCTGACGAGATCACGTTCCTCAACATAACCTCTTTTCGCAACTGCCCTGTTGCCGATACGCCCATGCTCGAGGTCCTACGGAGAAGCAGTGAGACCGTCTTCGTCCCACTAACCATCGGTGGAGGGATAAGAGATACAGTAGACACGGACGGCACCAAAATCTCAGCACTAGACGTCGCGATCATGTACTTCAAGTCTGGCGCCGACAAAGTGAGCATCGGGTCCGACGCCGTGACGGCAGCTGAGGAATACCATGCAAACGATAAGAGACTGAGCGGCGCAACAGCCATTGAGACCATTTCTGGCGCATACGGCAATCAGGCTGTGGTGGTTAGTGTGGATCCGCGACGTGTTTACGTCTCGGCCCCTGATGCCACTCAGCACCACACCATCAAGACGGCCTTCCCTGGCCCCAAGGGCGAGGAGTACTGCTGGTACCAATGCACCATCAAAGGCGGACGGGAGGGTCGCGACGTCGACGTCTGGCAGCTCGTCATCGCCGTCGAAGCCATGGGTGCAGGCGAGATCCTCCTGAATTGCATTGACAAGGACGGCACGAACAGCGGCTTCGACCTCGAGCTCATCAATGACGTCAAGAAGGCCATCAAGATCCCGGTCATTGCGAGTAGTGGAGCGGGGAACCCTGGGCATTTTGGAGAGGTGTTTGAGAGGACGCGGACCGATGCTGCACTGGGGGCAGGCATGGTCAGTTGTCATTCTCCTCCGACACGGTGTGAACACGGATGCTGACGAGACGCAGTTTCACCGAGCAGAGTACGAAGTGAAGCAGGTCAAGGAGTACTTGCAGGAGAGGGGACTGCTGGTCAGGCAGTTTGAGGACATTTGAACTGGAGAGAGGTGGATTTAGTAGAGATTATGGCCAACGCATGGCCCGTCTAAAATCTTGGTATATTGCAACGCCTTTTACTCCGCGTAATGCATGTCATTGCGCATCATCATCGTCTCGGATCTTGTCAGCTGAAGTGTATGCCCTCCTGATTGAAGGCATACAGCAGCTTCAAAAAGTCACCCTCTTCGCACAGCCTTGCCCGCTTCTCGCCAAGCTGTGTGTCGTCCTCCAAGACTTTGCGGACCTTCTCCCTCACGAGCTCTGTGACGCGCCCCCGCTTCTTCCTCCCCACGCCGCTCTTCTTGCCCTCTTTTTGCACCTCTTTGAAGAAATCCGGCAGCTCGTCCTCGGCGTCGGAGAAACCGGCCCACTCGTCCTCTTCGTCGCCACCCATGTCGATGTCCATGTCTGTGCTTTCTTGCTTGTCCAGCGGAGAGTCGTCAATGGGGATGTCGTTCTGGGCGCAGTAGAGTTTGTAGTTGGAGGCCAGCATGTCCACGACAGCCGCGGTGCCCAGGAAGGCTGCTCGCAGCGTCCTGTTCTTGCGCACAAAAGCGATCCGCAATAGGCCGTCCCACTCGTCGTAGCTGATCTGCGGACGCGGGGACTTGGGCTCCAGCCGCACCACGTTGCTCTCCACCTTGGGCGGCGGGTTGAAATTGGCCTTGCCTACCTTCATGATATGCGAGATCTTGGCCCACATCTGCGCGTTGACCGACAGGCGCGAGTACAGCTTGTCGCCCGGTTTGGCAAACAGGCGCATCGCGAACTCGCGCTGGAACATGAGTATGCAGGTCCGTGGGGGGTTGGGGAGGGCGAGCAGCTTGAAGACGAGCGGCGACGAGATCTGGTAGGGCGTGTTGGATATGCAGACGTCAAAGTAAGGCAGTTCGGTCTTTATGACGTCTCCGAGACTGGAAGGCTTGTCAGTCGAGCCGTTTCGAGCGCATGGGCGCATGGGCGCATGGGGATTCACAGGATCTTGAGGCGCCGCTGCGACTCGGTGCCCTGCACTCGCTTTGCCAGCTCGGCTCCCATGCGCGGGTCCATCTCTACGGCCGTCACATTCTTGGCTGCTTTGACTGGTGAGAGGGTCAGCCAAGTTGTGTGCGCGTCGCAGCACTGTGAACTCACGGATCAAGACGGTCAAATTGCCGGTACCGGGCCCGACCTCGAGGACGTGATCTGACTGTTTGACTGCAATGGCTCAGCTTTGCATTCCTTCGCATGTGGGAAGCGTCATACGGTTCGCCTTCTGCACAATGGCAGTTGCCACGCCGGGGTTCTTGAGAACGTGCTGGCCCAAGTCCTTATCCATTTTGAAGATGGTGTGTCCGGCCTTTGCTGCTGCGGGTTTGGCATAGGGCGAGCTCTCGCCGTCTGGCCCGCCATGATTTTTCCTCTTGGCTTTAGGCATGGCGGGGGGGATGCAAGCGCAAAGAGGGCGAAAGAGACTGGACTAGACAGGATGAATGTCGTCGTGGTGGGGGCTTCGCAAAGGCCAAAATAAAGTGGGACTGCCAAGATATCGGCACGTGAGAGCGGGTTGGCGTTGCACGCGTCAGAGAGCGTGTCTCGCTCTCCTCGCTCTCGCTGCTTCCACCCCATGCACCTTCACCATCACCGCATGCGCCATTGCATCATCTCACGCGCGCAATTGAGCCTCTCTAGAGCTCTCACCTCACAACCCTCCATCCAACCGTCTTCTCGGCCCACAGCTCTCTCTCAGCAGCTGCCTTTGCGCCAATTCCAGTGTTTCCCGTTCGCAATGGCTCGGCAAGCCACCCTCTCACCAGTCCCACGAGATGTCGAGGCAAGTCCTCCCACCTCAAAACTCAATGGCGGCGGCAAGAAACGCAAAGCCGAGACTCCTGCTACAGCTAGCAAGCGCGCCCGAAAGAGTGCCCCCATAGCGGACGAGCTGGGTAGCACTGAGGCACCAAAGCGCAAGCCACGCACAAAGAAGGACGTCAATGTCGCGCCCTTGGAAGAGCGTACTTTCGGGAGCAGTCTCCTTGTGGGGGCACATGTGAGCAGCGCAGGCGGTATGTCTTGACCGCTCGCATTTCTCCATTTTGAAGAAACTCTGGACTGACTCGTACTTGGGCGGAACTAGGTGTGCACAACTCCATCACAAATCTCATTCACATAGGGTACGTCGACACGAATCTCACCATCTCCCCGCTGACCAGCCGTAGAGCAAATGCGTTCGCCCTCTTTCTCAAGAGCCAAAGAACTTGGAAAAACCCCGATCTCAACCCTGAGCATGCGAAACTGTTCATTGACAGCTGCAAGAAACAGGGCATTCAACCCGGCACCTGCTGCGTCCCACATGGATCTTATCTAGTCAACCTTGCTCATCCCGACGAAACTCGAAAGAAGCAGGCATATGATTCATTTCTCGATGACCTGAAGCGGTGCCACAAGCTTGGAATCAAGCTCTACAACTTCCATCCCGGTAATTCAAATGCTTCGACCCGCGAGGACGGCATCAAGCTCATTGCTGAGCATATCAACACGGCGCACAAGGATCCCGAGACTGGACACGTCATGCCTCTTCTCGAAACCATGGCCACTGTGGGCAACACCATTGGCGGGTCGTTTGAAGACATTGCAGAGATCATTTCACACGTCGAGGACAAAGATCGCGTCGGCGTTTGCCTAGATACTTGCCATGTATTCGCCGCAGGTTATGATCTCCGCTCTCCAGAAGCGTACAATGAGACCATGACCAAATTTGACAAGATCATCGGCCTAAAGTACCTCAAAGCTTTGCATGTAAATGACAGCAAAGCGGATTTCGGCACCCATCGCGATTTGCATGCCCAGTTAGGCACGGGCTGCTTGGGACTTCGAGCCTTCCATAATATTGCCAACGATGAGCGTCTTCACGGCCTTCCCATGGTCCTGGAGACGCCTATCGATGTGGTTGGCGAGGATGGCAAGAAGACGGAGGACAGGGGTATCTGGGCCCGTGAGATCAAAATGCTTGAAAAGCTCGTTGGCATGGACATGGACAGCGATGAATTCAAAGAATTGGAGGCGAAGCTGCACAAGATCGGCGCGGGCGAGCGTGAGCGAATCGGCAAGCAGACCGATAACAGCAAAGCAAAAAAGGCCAAAGCTCAGACGCCGAAGAAGGTTAAACAAGACACTCAAGACGAGCAAAGGCAAGAGTCGGGTTGAGAGCGAGGAGCCCAGCTCCGAGGATGACGACTTTTAAGCTTCTCGGGTCGCTTTGTGTTGATGATCCTATAACCCATCACGCTGCTTCTGTGCTTCCGTTTGCCCCTTGTCCTGTCGCTTGAATGTGTCCACCTTTCCCCCCTCGTTCGGTCATTTAAATCTAGTCAAATCCAGTGCAGATTAGATGTGGAGGACAAAGCGTGGAATCTTGCGATGGGACCTCTGCTTCTACTTTTATGAAAGCACCTGGTGTCGGCTTTGGGCACCGGACACTTCAAGTACTCCCTATCCTTGATCCGAGTGGTTGGCCCTTCTGGATTTACAAGAATATGGCTCACCAAAGCAGGGTGCCTGGGCCACATGATACACTTGGCATGTACTGTACACTATACACCGATTGATACTTCTGCTCCATTTCATGTCGTGCTCTTGATACCGTCACGCGCATACAACTTTGAATCCCTTCCACCCATCCATCGTCGCCCGACACTGCGCCTCATAGTTGTTTATGCCTCCGAGATACGTCATATTCTGCGTCTTCTTGCCGGGAATGTTGCTTGCGTTCCACCAGCTGTTGGTGTGGGGGTACAGCGTCATGCTGTTGACCTTGTCTATGCCCGCTGCCCACTCGTCCTCGGCCTCGGGCGTGGCTTCGATGCTCTTCGCACCCACGGCGTCGAGCGCCTTGATGGCGTCGCAGATCCACGTCATCTGGGCTTCGAGGATGGTGGTGCCGTTCGAGAGGGCCGTCGGGGCTTGCGGCGTGTAGACCATGAAGGCGTTGGGGAACCCAGACACGGTCATTCCTAGATACGTCCGTACCCCGCCCTTCCACACACCTGCCATATCGACGCCGTCCTTGTTCTTAAGCCCCATGTGCGTCAGGCTGCCCGTGAACGAGTCGAAGCCCGTGGCACAGACAATCACGTCAAAGGCCTGCTCCCCAGCCTGCTGTCCCTCCCCGCCCAGCTGCAGGCCCTTCTCCGTGAAGCAGTGCAGCGGGTTTGCCTTTAGGTCCACGATTTCTACGTTTTTCTGATTCAGCACGTCGTAGTAGTCGTGCTCGAGCGGCGTCCTCTTGGTTCCAAAGTAATAAGGCATCTCGTCGGGCGCCATCAGCTCCTGCTTCTTGGGATCCGTGAGTCTCTCCCGGACCTTCTTCTTCCAAAAGTCGTACACGAGTCTGTTTGCCTCTTCGTCTAGCATAACGTTGCTGTAGTTGCGTAACAGGAACTGGAAACCGCCCCCCTTCCATATCTCCTCCCAGTAGACCTCGCGTTCCTCCGGGGATACATCCTGCACGCGAAGGTCGGCGCGCGTCGTAGGGAAACCCACGGCCGAGTTGCGCCCTGCAGCGAAAAGGGCGGGATAGTAGGCGCGGAAGCCGTCCTGCTCCTCGACGGTCCATTTGCGTTGGCGCATGGGCACACAATAGGAGGGCCGGCGCAGATACATGGTCAGGTGGTCGGCTTCTTTCGCGAGCTCCTCCACGATCTGGACCGATGTCGCGCCCGCACCAATGACGGCTACCTTCTTGCCCTTGACCGACGTGTCCTCGGGCCAGTCACCCGAGTGTCGGAGCATGCCCTTGTACTTGTCAATGTCGGGGAAGTCGGGCGTGTGTGTCTTGTGCAAGAGGCCGCTGGCCAGGATCAGATATTTTGCTCGCCCGACCAGCCCATTGTCCGTCTTGATAGTCCACTGTCCACTCTCCTCGTCCCAAGTCGCTGAGTTGACTCTCGAGTCGAAGGAACAGTCCTTGCGGATGTTGAGCACTTTGTCCACATGCGCCATGTATCGACGGATCTCCTTATGGTCTGGAAAACGGACGTTGAAGTTGAAGGTATTGTATACCTCTGGGATGTTCAGCTGATAAAAAGGGCTCTCCGAGTCTACTTTTGCACCTGGGTAGCGGTTCCAGTACCAGACGCCGCCAAAGTCGGATGCTGTCGTCGTGAGTGAAGGGCCATCAACGGAATGACATTTGCACATACCGCCTTCGTAGATGTGCGCTTTCAAGCCATCCTGTCGGAGCCGGTGCAGATTGGCTATGCCCGAGAAGCCAGCGCCGATGATGATGGCGTCGTAGTGTTGGACCTGGCTTGGTGTGGTGCGGTTTGCTGCCTGACCCGGTAGGTCATCGAGGTCTTTCTTCAGGACTGGAACAGAGGCCATAGCACACCGTGTTACTTCAGCGTGGTATACGATAGAACTAGCGTTCGAACCTGGTTTTTTTCTAGATTAGAGAAGGCGACACAACTCGGACGAGACTGAAGCTGGAAAGCACACGGTTGCAAGCTCCGCACGTGAAGAGAGGGCACGAGTAATAAACGACCAAGTCAATGGCATGCGAGGGTCTTTGAGAACTTATATCTGCTTGAACTGGGGTTTCCGACTCGACGATGCAGGATCTTCGTCCGCTCCCTGCCTGCTCCACTTTACTTCGACACAGCTTAGGCGCCATATCAAATGATCGGCGGCACACTCTCACGGATATGGCGTGTATATGGAACGAAATTCAACTCGAGCTTGGTGCTGACAAGAGCGTCTTGGTATGATGGGGTCGTGCGGGGGCCAATCGGCCGACTTTGAATACGCAGTCGACCAAGACAGACACGCGTGAAAGCTACTCCACCATGGACAACGGACCTCGGCAGACAGCATTCCGGATGATTAAAGCAATGAAACAAGCATTTAGGCGAGCAGTGTACATGTCACGCCAATCGCGCTACGCAGGGCCTTGCATCTTCTTCTCCTCCAGCGCTTTCCGGTCAGCCTGCTGCACGGCAACCGTCTTTTCAGTATACTTTCGCGAGTCCACAGACGGGATGAAGAAGGCGGCGATGACGCCACAGAGCCCGAATGCAAGTGCAACTTGATACGACAGGTGGGCGCCCGCAAGATATGCCTCCTTGTTACCCAAACTAGCAGCCGCTTGGATGGCCGGAGTGATGCCCGGCACCGCCCTGTATGCTGCAGCCGTTCCGAGTCTTGCCGCTGCAGTGAGTGTTGCCAAGACGTCCGAAGGCAGATTGAAGCCTTCGACCTTGGAACGTACGGCCTCCGGAAGGGTGGCGGTGTACTTGTTATTGGTAACATTGGAGAAGATGGCCGTGGCAACAGCTCCCGCGAGCAGGCGAGACGTTCCGGCAAGCCCGGCCGCAGTACCGCTAAAACGCTGTCAGACACGACGTGAAACTGGCCTGCCGAGTACACCTACATGTCCTCTTGGTAGACGATCCCGAACCCGACAAGCACCATGCCGTTGAGGAGATTGATCGACGTGGTGAGGGAAATGAAGAAGGTCAGAATGATTGACCTCGCAGGGTTGTCCAGCGTGGCCGTCGACATGGCCCCGACGCATGCTGTCTGTAGTGCGACAGCGAGCGTCACCTGCCAGCGTTGATGACTATATCCTATTACTCTCCACACCACACTCCTTGGATCCGAATACGTACCCTATCATCTTGCTAAAGGCTACAACAATGCCACCGATGACCGAACCAAGCGGCAGCACCTCAGCATACAATCCCTTGGACACCTTCAAAAGCGTTAGTAACTAACTTTAAACATCTTACAACCAGTCCTCACTTCATCGCCGGTGTAGAGCAGTTGCGAGAGCCGATTCCACAGCGTCGCATTCGAGTAATATTGCATGCCCCCAATGGCCATGACGAGCATTGGGATGGTAAAGCTGTGTCTATCAGACTGTTTCGTCCCGTCGCGAATTAGACTCACTGTCGCATGGCTCTGAAGAGGCGAGGGGGAAAGAGTGGTTCCTTGAGCCATGGTGCGTATGCTTCGTAGAAGCCCATTACAACTAGAGTCAGGAGACCAAGGATGATCATGCAGAGTGGGGGTGCACTCGTCCAAGGATACATTGATCCGCCGAAGTTTACGCCGACAATAAAGAGGGTACAACCAGCAATGAAGAGGAAAAGACCGACCCAGTCAAATTCCGCGACGAGCTGCCTTTTCGTCTTGCCGTGCTCTGCCTGCTTCTCCTTGAACGATGGGGGATTGTAGAAGAAGTAGAGAAGAACGAAATTGACGACTTGGAATGCAATCATCAGGTAATATGCGTTTCTCCAATTGCCCGTGTCCCGAATGATTACCCAGGCAACGAGCGGCATTATCTGCGAAATGACGGACGCTGCATCGAAAAGGCCGATGGTAACATGACGGTATTTACTTGGCACGATTTCCTACCTCTCTGTTAGCTTCTACCAGCTCTGGGTCGAGGATGCTGACCGACCTGGACAGCGCCGAATGCCATTTCAAGGAAGCCGGAACCCGCCCCAAACAGCGCTCCACCTGCAATCATCTGACTGATAGTTTTCCCCGTAGCGGAAACAATGCTTCCAACGATGAGGATCGCTGCACCGGACAGGAAGAAGTACCTTCGCCCGAAAATGTCGGAGAGTCTTCCCCCAACCGTAACAAACATGGCTCCGCCAAGGTTCCATGAGATGGTAATCCAAGTGTATCGGGGATCCGGACCGAGTTCTGCGTTGATGAAGCTGAGGATCGCCGGAGGGATCAGAAGCGTGAATAAGTAGGCGTTGTAGCACATGCCCATGGACTAAAGGTAGATGAGCTTAGTTGATCAGCAGGTACGGACAAGTACTCACGACTGCTGCCATTATAGTTCTCCAAGTCATGCCCACCTCCTCGCCAGTGGTCTGGAGATGTTCGACAATCTCCTCATTGGCGCTGTTGGAATGGTGGACTGGGACATTACTGTCTGAATTGTTGGCGCTTTTAATCGCATCAATATGCGTTGCCGTAGACTTGTCATTATCCATGACTAGCTCCAGGTGCTGCGGCAGATGACGAGAAGAACGGAAACAGAATGTTACCACACAACAGTAACTGGATCAATGCCTGTCCATGTTTCCAGGGAATTCCGCGGCCTATAAGTATATTATGACCGCGCACAGGATTCGTCTGGGGTCTGGAGAAACCCTTGACCCCACACCCCGTTGAGTCTCCATCTTTGCCTCCGCCTGCTGTAGGCGCTATCCCGCAGGCGAGGAGTCGATGCGGCTACAAGGGTAGCAAGAGGCCTGCCTTGCTCCATGTGGAGGAGATGAGCAGAAGTCTGGCTGGGTGGCGGCGGCTGGCGGCTTGGCCAAAGCGATTCGTGCGGAAAACCTCAACCGGCAACGCTGGTGTTCGCATCTCCGTCTGTGGGGATATGTTGTCCCAAGCGATCAAGCCCCTGGCCCGGAATTACAGAAGTGCACCACGGTGCCTTGCAAGGGAGAGAGTCAGAGGGCGCAAGCGGCTGCTGAGAAGGAAGACTGACGGCGCTACATCAACACCCAGCGGCCGAAACATGGGAGTAGCAGCCATTCCGCTACCACGGTCGCGGGATGCGGCAGCGATGATCACCGGTGGCATCGTAGAGATGGATTATGTAGGCTGGAGAGGTGCGCGGGTGGAAGTGGCATTTCCGGACGTGCCAAGCTATCGTACTCGACCTACTTTCGTCAAGATCATACTAAACATCAAGGTTGAGATGCCGAAAGGGATTTTTCGTCAGTGTTCTGTTTTACCCTGCAATGGTCACGTACCCCAGGAAACCGAGAGGCGTTAGTTTGGTCAACGGCGTGAGGTATAGCCGCGAACCTTTGGAAGCCGTAGCCATGCTGGATCCTTCCCTTTCTACTACTACTCGGACGCCCCCAAGCTGTCGGCGTCCGGCGGTGCGGAGCTCTCGAGTCTGTGGCGACCAGAACTCGAGGCTGTGCGCAGGGAAAGGAGGCCACTTTGAATCCTACAGGACGCCCCAATCTCCGTAGCAACAATAAATCACAGACGGAGGGATACGCCAAGGGGCAAGGTTGTTGGGCTACGCTATCGACTCCTATGTAGGTGGGAGCACGGAGGAAATACGGAGGTACTAGATGGTCCTAAATGGGACTGATCTATGTGCCAAGCAGCCAAGCGAAATATTATATCCATCATGGGGCATCAACGTAAACACCCGTTCCGACGTCGCTCGAGTATGTACAACCCTTCGTACAAAGCATCCTTAGTCCAGGCGGGTCAAGTGCCCAAGAGGCGCTCAAGCTCCCTGCCCACCCTCCCGGCTCTGCAGTATCCAGCCACACGGTTCACAGTCCCGGCACGGGCTGCAGTTGGATGTCACCAATAATCCTGACTCAGAATGCAAGCCAAGCGAATGGGTAAATGGGTTTGGTGTAACACATGACTGCACGTCAGATAGCGCCCGAGCAGGGGCTGAACAGATGCATTGCAAGGTGTGCGAGGGGTGTAAGGGTTCCCCGCAGGTTTCGTGGCGCGATGGTCGGGGCCGCCATTGGCTGGTGGTAGCTGGGTTCGGCGGAATTGCACAGATGCAATTGGCACGTGGATCTCCAAGGGAAGACGAGGGCTTAATTCGATAGAGAAGTCTCATTCGTCAGTGTGGTAGAGGTTATGTATGTATGTACAAGAAGTGCGGCGTAGAGCGAGAGAATGATAGGAAAAAAATATCATGTCCAAGTATGTTCAGAGAAGCAAAGGGTTAATGAAGGACCGGACACCCGAAAGAGCGACTAAAAGAAACAAGTAGAATGGCAGGCAAAGTATTCACAGAAGCAAAAAACTCATCGTCCAAACACATCTGACGTCTCAGCGCACGTGTCCATGTCTAGATTTCAGCACCCATGCCACCCATGACCGGAGGCCAACGCTTCTTGAGACCGGAATCATCTTGAGGATAGACGGGCTTATTAGCTTGATAGTTCTTCCAGTTCTGGCATGTATTATACCACTCGCTATTCTTGGCGGGGAGGTTGATTTGGCTCTTCTTCTCCAAGAACTGGACAGACAACCCCATAGAGACATGGAAAGCAATATGGCAATGCATCAACCACGCGCCTGGGTTGTCTGTAGGGAAGGCAATGACGAGCCATCCACCGCCGGGCAGGAAAATCACATCGCGTCGCGGTGGGTTCGTGAAGGTCAGCTGAGGGATATTTGCTGCTGAGAATGTTCCCGAACCAGTCCCAAGCACGTAAGAGTCGTGACCGTGAAGATGGATGGGATGAGCAATCGGAGGAGCGCCAGCCGCTTGCTGAATGACCCAGTAAGTCCACGTGGCGGCGTCCGACACGGATACCACATTGTAGGATGGAGGATAGGATGTGTTGCCCTCAGCGACATATTGAACCGTTGGCTTGCCCGGATCGATAATCATCGAAGTGCCGTTCACAGTCCAGAGCACCAGATTCTGCCCATTGGAGGCAACAGGTCCAAAGGCGACTGGCAAATTCTGAGCCTGTTGTTGGAACTGAGCCGAAGGAACGTTGATTGCAATCTTGGGGGTAGACTTGGGGTTCGCACAGGTGGTCGGGGGGTTTGGCTGAGCACTACTTGTCGGATCAGCGACCGTGGTGCCCTGGTAGGTGAAGATGGCGCGACCGATACCGTTGTTGGCACTTTGACAGAGGCCTTCGGCATCAGCACGGAACCAGTAGTTTCCAGCAGGCCGGTTGGCATTGATAATCACATCGTAGCGTTGACCAATGCCAACCTGGAGATAGCTAGTGTTGTACGGAACGACTGGAACCAGATCGTTGGCGATGACGGTGAAATTGTGGCCGTCTAGAGAGACTCGTAGAGAGGCATCAATCGCTGCGTTGATGATGCGAAGACGGTGTGTCTTGTTTGGAGTCAAGGTAACCCTGTTGTACGCGCCACCACCTTGGGCGTTCTTGTTGGTCCCATTGATCAAGATATTATCGCCTGTGGGCGGCCCCCCGCCGACTTGGCCATTCTGGAAAGCAATGGAGCCGGCTTGAAAAGCAGTCATGTAGTACCAGTCCTGCAGAACGTATGGCCCAAGGTCGAGATCATAATTGGCAGTGGCAGGACCATTGATCTGGATTGAACCGATGACACCATCGCCGTATTGGCCAGAAAAATGGGAGTGGAACCAAGTCGTACCATATTCGGTTAGACGGAACTGGTACGTCTTACTATCTCCAGGAGCAAGAGCACATTCAGTGATACCGTTCACACCATCCTGGATGTTGGAGTTCAACTGACGGAGACCGTGCCAATGGATCGACGTGCCGCTAAGGGTGATTGGTCAGTGACAAGCCATGTAGAGCGACTGATATTGGCCTACTTGTGCTGCATCTTGTTGCGAATCGTCACACGGAGAGTATCTCCCCAGTTTGCTATGAGTGCTGGGCCGGGCAGTTTCCCGTTCATGAGCAGACAGACCCTGGCGCCATGGCCATCAGGGTTGCACGTGGTGTTAGTGATCGAAATGTCGTACTGGATAATCTTAGCCTGCGGGAAACCCGGGTTTGCGCGTGAAGATACTCACAGTGACAGTCTTGCCATTCGGCCAAGACACATAGTTGTTCGTGCTGGAGTCGAAACCAGCTGACCAACAGTTACGAGTTGTGGGTCCATTAACACAGGCACTTTGACGCTCCTCAAAGCGAGGAACAAGGTGCTTGGTATTCGGGGACATGAGTCCATTGGGAAGAGCAAACCCAAATACAGTGGTGGTGGAGAGCCCAAGGAGGGCCGCTCCGAACGTAACGATTGACTTCATGTCAGATGGCAAGACAAGCAATGCTTGGGATGAGTGAATGTTAACGATAGTGACGATAAGTATATGGTCTAAAGATGAAGAAGAAAGAAAGACTGGAGAAGGCTGTTGTTGTCAAGAGGAACTTGAAGGCCGCTCTAGAGTTTTAAGGGGAGATTCGGCATCCTTTTATATTTGCGCTGCTGGAACCTGAGCATGTCGATGGCTGCTCGGAACGAGATCAAAGGTCAAACTCCGCATTGTAACTCTCGCTGTAGGCAGCAAGAGTCTAGAGAACGCCCTGCTGCAGTGTCATCCTGTCTGACCGCTGAGGTTTTCCGCATGTCGAAGGTCGGCTAGAAATTACGAAGTGATAGCTACCTGGTTCAGCTAGGGTGGTGGAAATTTGAGGGGAAGTACGAAGAGGTGTAGGGTTTGAGATGTTGGAAGCGGTAGTGCTCATAGCTAGGGCTTGCAGTAGCGTCTTCATTCGTACTATTGGATGCAGATGACCGGAAAGGGAGAGTTCTGTAGAGGTGCATTATGGCAGCTAAAGAAGGGTGAGGTGTGGCTCGAGCCCCCTTTCAGTCCACGCGAGCTTCAATTCAGCAGCAACACATCAAGTGACTTCTGGATATGTGATGGTTTGGTCATGGGAAGGATTAGCAGTGAGACAAGCAATACAGTTGAAATGCAAGGGGAAAGCTTCATGCCAGTGTGCGATTTGCTGTTCCTGGACGTTTCTTAAAATACTTGCCGGGCAAGGCAGGGGAAAAACTGATAGGGCGGTGGTTGTGTACCTTGCAGCCACGAGGCTCACTTGACCACACGGCCATGGATTGGCCCAGATCTGGGATTACCTGCCATGTTGACCGAACCACGCGGGGAATTTGGCGAACACTCAGGTCGCTGGGTACAAGTGATTAGAAACCAGGACACGAATCGGCACAGAACAGGGCTCGCGGAATCTCCGGAAAGCATCTCTAAGCCACGCGCGTTATACGGGCATCTCCTCAGCTGCGTGACGCTAGAGAAACCGCCCATTGTGGTCGAACACGGCATGGTTCAGTAGCGAAGGCGTTCGAAAACCCGGGAGGACTCAAAGTCAGTGCCGTTGTGGTAGCCGTGGCCACGGTTGCAAATTAGGTCGGTTAGACTTTACGAGAGACCTGGTGTTTGGAAATGGATAGATTAAACAGACTAAAGATAGACCAAAATCTTACCGTCTACGGACGGCAAGTAGAAATGAAAAACGACGGTAATGCATAATGGAGACGGAACATACCACAATCTATTCCACGTGGATCTCGTCGCATCCTACGCGACAAATTCTTGATCACGCAAACGGAGCGGCGCGCTATGGTTTGATGCATGTAGCCTGCGTTGCCTATTGCCTCAAATGCGGACCTGCGCTAGGGCGGCGGGGACAGTGAATGTCCCGAGTAGCGATAGCACACGAAGTGCATGGGTGGCCTCATTCGCGGAACAACAGCATTGGCATAGGATGGGATTTCCTTCTGCGTGACCGGTCGCTGTATCTCCGCAACGTGCGCATGGTCAATGTGACAGTGTTCGCATTTCGACATGGGTTGGGAGATCATAACATGGGAAGGCCTGGCTTATCAGCCACTTGCTGCCGACGTTGCACGGGCGGCAGTCCAGGATTTGGGTCATCGAGATGTCTGGACCCGGTATCTTCAGGATACGATGTGTAGCGATGGTCAGGTGTTGCACAACTTGTGGCCAGGGTGATTGCACGCAGAACCCACAGGTCCTTTGGCGGACCGGCAAACCTCCCCTTACGTGCAGCGGAGGGGTGAACTCTGAGGTACCGCCCGACTCTTGGTGCCTCTCGGAAGTGAGCGATCCGGGAAGCACATCGAATATGGAATGATACAGTGAGCACACGCGTGATGGGGCGAGCAGTATGGTCGTGATCATCTGACAGCGACACCGGCGGCCTGAGAGAATGCGAAGCGAGCGAAGTTTCGAATTGGGCGTGTCCTTCGCGAAGGTAAGAATGGCGATTGGGGTCCGTTGAGGCGTCAGTCGCCAACACAAGAGTCGCGACTGGCGTCCACTGAGGCGCCGGAGTTTGGTGAGCACGAGGGCACTAGCGCGATTCGTCATCGAATGGAGTTGAACAAATGCGGCCCGGGCGATCCCATCCCGCCCCGTCTTCATCTGGTCACCTAACCACGCGGCTGATACGCTTCTCCTCGGATTGTCCGGACGCAAGACTGGCCCCTGCGAGTGAGTTCCATGACATGTGGGGCGTTGTGCGAAGCAGCAGTCCGCATGTCGGCCAGGCTGTGAAGCTAGACAAGAATCAGCATTGTGATAGGCTTCCGCTCCAGGCCATATCGTGGTCGAAGTACAGTCCCTCCAACTGGACTGAATAAAACTTTCCGAGCTCCCCAGGAAACAGAAGAAGCATGTCCGTGTCCGAGCATGTTAGTGAAAGGAAGATGCCGCACCGTGGTTGATTGACGTTCCGACCCCACTTGCCGTCCCACGCGCTGGACAGACAGGGTCCACGTACCCCTGCCACCGCAACCCTCTTGCTTCACAATACGAGATAACAGGGCGTTCTGCTCGCCTTTTCGGCTTATCTTAGCAACTATCAAACAATAGCTTTCCGGATTCCTGGATCGCCTAGTCCGTCGGCTCTGCGGAGACTGACGACTGCTGCGGCTGTGAAGCGTGCCCGGCGATTGGATCCCATGGCTGAATTGGCGATCTTTCCCTCAACCGTCCTTCCCAGGAGACTCTTTTAATAGCTCGATGCAGGCGTCGACCACGGCTTCGGGACGAGCCTCGTGCGAACTAGGCACTGCTTCAGGTCTCTAGTAGAGGTGCCTGTGGCGCGCGAAGCGTGTTGGGCGCCTCAAGCAATACGGCAACGCCACCCAACTTCTCATGTCTTTTCCTTGCTATGTCGAGCGATGACTCGCCCACCACGTGCTGCTCGACCTTAGCCTGACTTGCACCGCTAACAGATGTAGTCGTATCGTTGAGCGTCCTCAGTCAGGAGGCTGCTGGCACAACTGTGCGGCCCCGCGTCACAAACTTAATCCAGGTCCAATATTGAGTCGATCAAATTGAGAAGGTGGTAGTATCGTGGTAGGGTGCAACCGAGACGATGGGAATTGGTTGTGCACTCTCCAGCATTTGACGGTGCGGGTTGTGGGCTCCGGTGGGGTTGTCTTGGTATGCCGAGACGATTCTTGCAAGGGCGCAATCGAAAAGAGTATACCCTGGCCGGTAGTCTTCGAGCCGAGCAGCGAGGCTAGGCTAGTTTAAAGCTGCCTACTGTCATGTGCGCCACGTGGTTGCTGTCTCCCCTGCATAAGCCTGTCCCGCCCTGTGGATGGTTACAAGGGCCGTGACTCCGTGCGTCCGACATGCTGAAGGGTCGTCCCGAGCGTTTGGATTTATAAAAATATGGGTGCTGGTGAAAGCAGACCGAGTCTATACGCGTACGCGTGCCGCTTCGAGACTATAGGTGGGCAAGTGCAGGAGGTGCGTCCAGAACGGCATGCTTGCATGGGTGGGTTGACCGCCTTGAAAGTTGTACTGGGCAGGTGGCTCGCTGGATTTTGAACCATAAAGGCAAGTGAACAGACAGCTCCTGCCATCAGCCATCAGCCCATTGACCAAAAAGCAACGGTCCACGTCTAGCGCTCCCAAAGAAAAGGGGATGTGAGTAACCGACTCGCTGGATGGGACAGAGGCCTTGGCATTGGCTGGTTGCGCAGAAGGGTGCTAATGGTCGTATCTGACAGCTCCTGAGCTTTGCATACTTCGGAATGGGCATCGAATCTCGCTTCCCCAGCGTCGCTGGCGTCTTGCGACGGCTTCTTCGGTCGAATCGGGCGTCGGTTGCAGAGCAAAGCCTCTGCATTCTCCGGCGGGTGGAGATTAGCATCGAGTCCTGGGGCTTCCCCAGCGAACACGCGGAAGACGTAGACGTTGGACAAGAACAGCGCGATGGGTCATATGGGAAGATATACTCGTGGGTCGAGACACGCCCGAGGCCGCCACTGAGAAGGTTTTCGTTAATTGGGCTCAAACCTGCGCTCGAATACGCCGAGTACGAGGAGGAGCAGTCGGAGTCTGATAGGACGAGATGGGGCGGGGGCGTGGGCGGTGGGGTGGGAGCGCTTGTGGTGGGCATCAGTTGAAGGTCGACGAGGCGAGGGCACCCATTACCGTGATTAGTCATCTGATGCACGGTGACACCTGCTGCACGCTTAACCGAGGGCCACACTGTACACCTTTTTTGAGGCTATTGAGCTCCATACAAATCGTACGATCGTGAGATTTCGAGGAGACGCGGAGAGCTCGATTCTGGAGCTTTGCGCAGTCTTATATTATATGAGATATCGCTCTGGCGGTTGTACTTTGCGCGTACGCGTTGCCTTTGGCAGGGATACCCTAGCAACTTCAACAGGAATCCGCTCTACAATGCTTGCAGATTGACTGGGTATAATCGTTGTAGACTGCTTTACAGCCTTTTTTGTACGCGCCTTACGCTTTTGAGATTGCTGTAAATCCTCACGCAGCTGTAAATCTGCTGCCTTTAAGATGCGCCTTTCCTCACGTTGTTGAGCCTTAAGCTCCTTCTCCTGTACACGGCGTTGTTTGATCACGGAAGCCTCCTGACGCCTTTCCTCGCGTATGGCAGCCTTAGCCGCTTTCTCGCTCGCTCGCTGTTGTATTGCCTCTTCTTTTTGTTGTTGTTGTAACAGCTTCTGAGCGTCCTGCTGGGCCTGCCGTTGACGGGCGTCCTTGACCTTCGTAGGCGACCAAAATACGGCTCCTCCGCTGTACTCATTAGGGCGCTGTAAAAGCAGAGGCTTGCCACGGTGATGGCGCTTCTTCTCATTGTTAAGAGCTGCCCTTAATTGCTTGTTCTCGTGGGCGACGAGCTGGGTTCGGATCGACGATTGGTGTACAGCTTCTCGGACCTGATTTGTGATCTCAATCGTCTGCTCGTCCTTGATTTCCTGTACAACCTGCCTCAGTAGGCGCTCAATCGATCGCCAATCCGAGATTGAGAGCTTTGTCGACGTACTTTCACTTGAGGAAGGTCTCTCCTCCTCTTGGTGATACTTTTTGAGGATTGCCTGTGGATTGAGCGGCGAGATCCCTGTACACTCAAAAGCCTTCAAGATCGTCTCCGCCTTAAAGCTTTTCAACCAGGCGTTATTGAATAATCGCCAGAAATCGCGTTTGGTGATAGAGCTGAGGCCCTGGCAGTTGTACATGAAGCTGGAGAGCTCCTCCGAGTACGCCGACGAGAGAGGCTTGAACATAGCGACGTCGAGCGGCTGTAGCGTGTGAGTCGCGTGAGGAGGAAAGACCATGAGCAGGATTTTATTGTCGTCGCAATATTGTATAAAATCCCTTGTAACATGAGACCCGTGGCCATCAAGGATCAAGAGGCGCCACTCGCGGCGCGATTTGCCCTTAGTCTCACGATCAAACACCTGTTTAAGCCATATAAGGCCTATCTCGTTGTTCGTCCACCCACTTGGCGACGTTGTAAAAAAGGCGCGATTGTGTTTGGCATCAAAATCCTGGAGCCACGAGTCCTGTAGATTGCTCGTAAGGGCCTGATAAATCAAGCTTGGCGTGAGGGCAGATCCGTCAGCGCAAATACAGGCCAGGCAGGTCACCCACTCTCGATTGCCATCCTGGAGGTGTTGTTTGAGTTCTCCGCGATTGTACGAGCTGCGGCAGAAGATCCTCTTTGATTTAGTAACGACGCCGATCATAAAGCCCTTTTCATCCATATTGTATGTATTGTACGACTGTATATTGTACTCCTCAATTTTCTTGCCGAGCAGCTCGAAATATAGGCGATACTTGAAGGCAGAATCAGCTTTATGGCGGAGGGCGTCGATTCCGGTAGTCCACTTGATACAAAGCTCCATATTGTGGCGGTGGAGGAAGCGATCAACCCAGCGCCCACCTGGCCGTGATTTGCAGATATCTTCCGCGAAATTGCGTATCATCTCTTTCGTAGGCGGCAGACCTCGTTGACAGAGCTTCTGTATATATCGTACGAGCTCTGCCTCGGCCGTAGGATCGATCAATTGTTGATTGTTGTACTGTTCCGCGCGGGACGTAGTTACCCCGCGATGACGCCGCGACAGCATTGAACGATTAACGCCGTAGATTTTTGCCACCTGAGTATAATTAGGAGATTCTCCAATCCTCAAGGATTGTAGAGCTTCAAGAGCTGCCTCCATAGCTTCAATATTGAGGTTGTGGCGTTAGTGTAAAGTTTTGATGAAAATCGGTGTGCGCGTGCATCAGGTGTCACCGTCCATTAGATGACTAATCACGGTAACGTTAACGTAATGGATCAGTAAGCTGCGCAGAACAGTAAGCTGCGCACCCCACCAAAACGCATACGCCTTTCTATACAATATCTCTGCACCACCACATTCAATTCTATAGCAAATAGATTTATTTTATGCGCGCTATCTAATAGTACACTGAGTCCGTTTATGTCCTTGTTCGTGACACTTGCTGCATGTTGGTGGCGCTCGAGGCCTACTTGGCTGCTCCACTTGCTCTACCTGCT
>ML996343.1:0-34104 GCA_010093805.1 Polyplosphaeria fusca | reverse complement strand
GCGCGTCTTTAGAAGTATTCCCTAAGACACAGGTCGTAGACACGTACCGTGACTAGGTATTGGCACTCGTGGAAGACTTGCTGCCACTCCTTTCGTTGACCGGACGTGAGGTCACCACCCTAAACTGTCGCTTATGGGCTCGCAGGGGTGCCTACAAAGGTATTTACGCCCTTTGCCTAGCACTGGCTCGACAGCACACATATGTGCTGTCTAAGCCTAGAGGCGTTTGCCAGTTCGACTCTACGACGCTATAAACACATATACTTCCCACGCCGCAGGGCTGATATGTGTCGTCAGAGTAGACTGTCATCGCGTCTGGGTTCATGCTGTGGTTCAGAAAGACAGTGTCGTCTCCAAGAGGTGTTCGTACGGGCGGAAAGATGACAGAGATCCCAGCGGCACAGCAAGGCAGATAGGAATGGGGGCGGATAGGAATGGGGGCGGATAGGAATGGGGGCGGATAGCCAGTGTAACTGAACCAAAACTCGGGGAGTCAGACGTACCATCTTACGAAGGCTTTGCGGACAGTTCCAAGCCCAGCGAGATTGCCCCGTAAGATGGTAGCTGGTTATAAGTATCGCCGGTTTCCTGGGAACAGACCTCGAATGTTAGACTCTTCGTTAAACATCAATACCGTCGAACCACCTGCCCAAAATGTCGTCGGTTTTTAGCAGCCACGCACCCGTTACGATTACTTCTTCGAGTTTATCTTCTTTTGCCACACCTTCAACCCCTGCGAGTGTCTCAGCCATCCCGGGGTACAGCGATCCCAAAGAATGCGACCCTAGTATTATGGGCGGACTCCCTGACGACAAACCGGCATGCGCAATTCCAAACAGCTACAACAACTCCAGTGCCTTTGACCTGATGTACTCGTGCTGTCAGGGCCAACCAATTCGATCGTATGGGTTCAGCGAAAATATGACCGCCTCGGAGGATGGTTCACCTTGCTACCTCTACTGTCACTCATTACATCAAACGAATGGTCAGCTCATGGACTGTTTGGGTATGCATGAGGTGTCAATCGCGTGCACTGGAAATTCTTCGTCAATTGGGAACGGATCTGTGAACACACCAGAAGAAACAACAAGTACTTCTGCATCAACTAGCCCCAGCAGTACTTCCAGCGCAAGGCCATCTCAATCTTCCGGTGGCAGTGTGCCAACATTCATATCAAACGATCGGCCATCAAGATGGGGAATGGGAATTCTAGTAATGCTGGCAGCGGGATCAGCGGCAGGGATGTTTCTATGATTAGAGACCAGCAAATGAGGCTGTTGAAGCTTGTGCGTATTCACAAGCTCGCAAGGCAGCCGTGGCGATCATTCTGGTGAGTAGAAGGCAACGCTGCTAGGGTCCGTTTTCATAATGTGTAAGACTTGATAAGTCCCCTCATTCCTTGATGTTCCGGAGGTCTCCTCAACATGTGTCGGAAGTCTTCTCAACAAAGGTTATCTACCATGGTTGTGTGGATATGTTGGTTTGTTGAGAGGCGAGGCATCAACCATGGTACAGCGAGGCTGCCCACACAGGAATATCGTATATAGTTCTCACCTCGCACACAGCTCTCCATCATTCAATCAATCCTTCTCTTCTTTCTAGACTTCCTGAGTCTAACATAATGTAATTTTGGTCTTGCTGCTTGATGTAGATACACTGCAAAATAATTTAACTTAGGGGACGTGTCTTCATCGTCCGTGACTTGGCTGTACCTTCTATGATTCCCAATCGTGGTTGTGTGATTGGCTCCTTGGCAACGTGGATTTTGGAATTCCATCATTCCCCGTCTCTGCTCCCGCCCAACACTCACCCTCAATACGCCCTCACACGTTCAGGCTACTATAAAAGATGCATTCACACTTCTACTCGTTGCGCCGCTCTTCGCTGCCATAACTACCTCACTTCATCATAATGATGGCCAAGAACAAGGTGAGCATTCTTTTTTCCACACCTTCCCCATATATGTTGTCCATGTTGATCTTCCAATCTCCCAAGAAGCGCCGAACTATTGAAACCATTGTTTTCAGCGCTGTGCACCGAGTGAATGAATGAATGAATGAATGAATTGGATTTACGTCCAGGTAGGGTTTCCCTTATGGAGAGTTCCCCCCCTTAAGCCTCCCATGGGGCATGAGGGACGCACTAAGCTGTGGTCTTACACCAAAGAGGCCTCAGTCAGTGTTTCCTGTTGCTGCTAATGTCAAAGCACCGTTCAATCCATAGCCTTGCCGCCAGTTGCAAGGACTACAGCCATTCCAAGAGAGAAAATCCCGAATTGTCATAGGAGATGTCCCAAAAAGTCGAGGGGGTAATTCCCTAGTGATAAGAGCAGAGCCTCTGTGTTAGTGAGCAGTACTACTCCAGTGCAAGGCTGTGCTCATCCAGTGATTACCATTGGCCATCCGGCCTTGGTGGGAGTACAACACGAAATGAAAAAGGAGATGACTAGGTGTGTGAAATAGGCCATTGGCCTAGGCAAGCAGAACTACAGGGCAGTTGAAGCTGCCCTGAAGTCATACTGGATTTAGCCAAGACTTTTTCACCTAGTACAGATGCGGGAATAGAAACCCATTCTCTGTATAAAGGCCTCAAAGTCTGCTGGGTGTTTGACCAAGGTCTTGAGGTAATCAAGTCCTTCTGTCCTGCCTTCTGGTGGGGCTGTAGGTCGTTGGGCCAGTCGCGGAAAGTTGCTATTGTTTTCCTGCAGCATCGAGAGGACTTGTTCCTGACAAAATTTCCTCAAAAGAAAGGCCCTTAGATCGCGACAGGCACGCAAGTCCAGTATGGCTCTTGTACTTTAACAGACTCCAATGTTGCCTTGTGCCACACTTACCATCGAGTTAAAGTCCCCCATTTAAAGCGTTAGCTGTACACTTGTACAATAGTATTTTCGGCTGCATTTCGTAGATGCCTCGGTCCAACAGTCGGCGATGGCTCCCGAGCCAACGGCGTGACTGACGTCGCTTGACCTAAAAAGGTCTAGGTCATAGAATCTCAAACAATCTAACTGGCCCAGCGATCCTTTGGTACGGTATTTGAGGGCCCCTATCCGTTCTATCATGGTTGGTCATTGATCCGGATCTCAACGCCGAAAATGCATGTCGACGCCATACCATCAATCCTTTTGTTCTTGCGTTTTCCGCTCACGTTATTTTCCCGTAGCGCAACCGGGGCTTTCCAAGATGTTGGTGGCTATTGGAGCCCTGACAAGTCAATTCTCATGGGGATGATTGCACGACGGAACACAATCAATACTTGCGATACAGAGTAGGCGTGCTTGAAAATTTCAGGATGGCGGACATGCTGGGAGAACTTGACACTGGGCTGGCCACTTCAGGCTAAAGACATGATCAGCTACGAGATATCAGTGTGGATGTACCGTTGGTCTGCTGTTATCTGATTCATATATGAAGTCCGTTGCTGACCCCGTGTGGCAGTGATTTCAAATTTAACGTCAACCTAATATAAACGACGAGTTGATATACCAAACGTATTGACCATGTTCAAAACGCCCAAACTAACTTATATAAGTCTAGCTCCAAAACCCGGCATATCCATCAAGTCGCCGTAGATGAGGGAGATTGTCGCCCGAGGGGAAGTTCCACCTCGGTTTCAAACACTGTGAGGGATCGCAACGCTCGACAGGCAGTGCTATTGTCACGGGTAAAAATGTCAACAAATTCACAAGCACGATTAGAGAAGTATCATTCCAAAAAGAGAGTTCATTCTTTTGCCCAACTTGCACAAAAATGTTCCAGCACGGCACCGTACATCTACACCGCGCAAATACAGCCAGTACCCGTCAACCAACCAAACTTTGTGGATTCATCAACTGTACATCGATGCTCAACGTCGAGAGATTTGACTGTGTCGCGAAGACCGCGGAACGTGTCAGCTCTGTACACGGTCAGCATATCAAGTCAAGCCACTTCAAGCACTGTCCCAATACCTATGACACGCGACAGCTTAGTTGACAGGAGTCCCACACTGGGGACAGCATTTTCCAGGGATGACCCAAACGGTATCGCCTCTTTCAAGGCAAGAAGGACAACGTCGTCCAGGCACCTGGCGGAGTCAGTCTCTTCGCAATGCGCATGTTGAAGATGAGGATGTATGCGAACAGGAACGGTGGTTATGCCTTCTTCCTCATTCATGGCGAGGACGGCGATCTTGTCAATCGGGATATGTTGACACATTGTGTAGATAGGAGGTTGGCTTAGAAGTAATGAAGAGGAGAGTGAGAACGTCTTTGGGGACAAGTTTAAGGAGTTTGCGGATGGTTTTATGCTCAACAAAGAATGGAAAACGATGCCTTTTTATATTCTCAAGCTAGCACTACTCTTCGCTCCTCGGCAGTTGATTCCTGGTTCAGGTCGTTCCACGTTTCTTTTTGCGTTACCAGATACGAAAGCTTTGACCGAGATCCTCTTCCAGAGTATAGCCCTCTGCATGCAGCTACGGGAACGGCAGAGCCTGTGCACTTCAAGATGACGTTGCCTCTAAACGAAAACTACTCAGTCAAAGCTTTGCGCCACGGACTTTCCGTTTCATGGTCTCCACAAGCGCACCTATTTCCGGTGAGAGCGTTCTACGTAGAACCCCCGGCGCACAGCCGAGCATATTTGCATATGCAATGAAAGTGCGCCCTATTAGAGTAAAGAACACTGCTCTCGTCACAGCAAGTTCATTAGAGCTTGGCTTCCATACAAGGATACTGACATATCAAACATGGATCCGAACCACTGTCGATCCAAACGCCCAGCCGGATGTGGCATATTTTAGACCTGAAAATCATTGCGCGTACCCATGCTCAACCCAGGCCCGTCACATTTTCGTTTTTGGCCTCCGTACGCTAAGCCAGCCACAACGATGATGTACTACAGTGGCTTCACGCTAGCTGTTACCCACGATCCCGGGCGAAAAAACGAATCAACAACGGCCGGAGGAGATAGACGCCACTTGTTCATTGGCTGCGGCAAACGCGATACATTCGACGCTATGCTCTACAACAGGCTCACTCATGCCCTGTTTCTCTGTCGAGACTTCTCACCATGAATTCTAATTGTCAGTATTAACTTTGTATCAAGGTTGATAGCAATCCCAAGTTCGCCGGGAACGCGACCCAGGGGAGTGCGGACATGGAGCTTCTGCAGCGACACCTCACTGCATTAACCACTGAGACGGTAACAAGGGAACACGAAATTCTTGTCCCTGGAGCAGGTTTCGATGTAACGAGACAACGGAAGTGCGGCAATGTCGGCAGTGCAGTGTCCGCTTCAGCATCCTTCGTCGAGCCGACCGTTCCCAGGGGAATGGGAATTACGCAACCCATTTTCATCTTAGCTAAGAAAGGATGTCAAAACCAAGACAATCTCTAGTAGTGTGGATTCTCGCGTCAATTTAATGAAGGCTTTGAAGTTTGTACGGCTTTCCACTCGCGACTCCCCGGTGTTGGCCTTGGTGGCAGACTCTTTGCCTTCAAATGTCGATTACATCGTCGGATTGATAACCGAGAGCGATAGCGGAACCGGCGCGTGTTTCTAAGCATCGCGTCTTGAATCATTACAAAATCAGCAGCCGCAAGAGAGCCCGCCCCTTCCAATAATCTGCGGACGTCCTGAGCCCGCCTACTCTCATTCGCTTGGTGATGTGGAATCTGCATCAGCTATCACCGAGTGATCTCTGAAGAGTCTAGACCATATTGCAACAACTCATCTCTTCCTATACTGGGCTTTTGCGCGAGCTCCATGCGGCGGCTCCCCGGGAGGATCACCGCACATCGTTTACCTTGTGCCATGAGGTTTGAGATACCAGGGAACAACGTCCGGTTCCAACGACTGGTTTTCTATTTCCGCGGAAATGCCACGCAGGAATTTGGGGTATAGCGTAGATTGCTGCTGCATTCAGACCGCCCGGGAACTCCGCAAGATCATTCAACAAAGTGGGTACAATCTAAGAGTTGCGTGGCTTGCTGCGCAAGACACGAGCTCCTGTAGAGACCGAAATTTGGCCATGTGGGCTAAACAATCGATGGGACAGAAGATCGCCAAGCGGCTGTGATCGAATACTTGTCACATGTCCAATTAGCTCGTCGAGACCCTCGTACAACATGACTCGGTCTCTTATCATGTGTCTTAAAGCCAACAGCGGTGACTTCGTACTCACCGACTCAAATCAAATAGCGCACAAGTCAAACCGCTTGACGAACTTTCCATCCGTCGAGATATGAAAGTGCACATGCTAGCTGAAAAAGCCCCACACGGGGAGATGCACGCTGGTCACAACCTTGTTCTACCAGGGGCATGCATCAGAGACTGTAAGCGAAGTCGAGCTTCGCTTATTTCCACCAGAATACATCTTCAGGCCTTGTTCTGGCTTATGTATCGTACGATTCAAACCTGTTGGGACGATTTGCGTGGTTAGCTACTGATCTCGCACTCCACAAATTGAAGCCAATCCTCACTCTTCGTGTATTACTAGGTGATGGAATCTGCCTGGTTATGCCACTCCATTCAATTCAGAGAGAAGTCGCTTCTTTTGCGCACATTCGGTTACAACCTTGTTGAGCCTGCATGATAGCGTCGTGTCAACAAACCACCAATCCTGACCAGTTCCACGAATTACTCGTGACGCAGTATCGACATCTTGTACTCGTGCATTCTGAGTTATCCACTGCAGAGCCTCCCTAAGATTGAACGATCCTCGTCATCCCAAGTCGATCGCTACGATGAAACACCATGACGCAATCAAACTGCCAAAACCTTTCGACCACGTTTCACATCACAACCTTGGAGCATCATGTTTGACATTTGTTCTTGATGTATCAAGACTGCAGATACTGGCATCGATAGTAAGAAACCATCAGCGAAGCGCGATCAAATCAGTATATGATGTCCAATGTCTGGATATTGTCACGAATCAGAATAGCCCGCAATACAAGGGGCACCGCCATCTCCAAAACAAATAATGACCTGGAAAATTTCAGCCGGAGACCCCGGTTATGATTCGGTTCCGTTCCAACAAGGACTTCTACACGAAACCTTTGCTCTCCATGCGGTGTGCCGGCACTCGCATGTAATACTACTGAGTACATCTCGTGGCCAATACGTGGCCGACGCTGAGCAGCATGACGGCCGCAGCTATTACGCTAGGGCTGGAGCAAACGGCTCCACTGCGTTGATATGACGATGTTCAGCACAGGATAGATGCAGCCCTGATAGCCCATTCAACGAAATCTACTGACCGAGCTGCATACAAGCAAGCCAACCACTGAGTAGCATATGCGCCGATCCATCCTACTGAGTTCTTCGCAAACTCTCACACTTGCATTGAATGCAAATGTTCCACAGGATCCGATTACCTGGAATGCGCGTGCGACCCTTCACCCACACCTGGCCCGGGAGCTTCGTTCCCAGGGGCTGCGCATCCAAGAAGGAGGTGTGAATGCGTCTTGCCTACCGTCGGCTCACTACGTAGCTGTAGAACTCTGCACCGAGAATAAAGTTCCGCAAGACGGAACTTGATCTCGGGTGATGACCGTCCAACAGAATTGCTGACATTTGCAGGATGACAAGGCTTAAGCATCAAATCCGTACAGATCTTCAATCCGAAGTGTTTCTACCCATTGCCGGAGGATTTGTGAAATATGAGCGGAACCGGCGCCGTCTATCAATGGACGAACTGGACGTCCGTCGCTACACACCTCATCCGGTCCATGCCCGGAATGAAGAGCCCAGCGAAACAACTTCTGCCATGTTCTCGCGCACCAGGACAACTATGAGATGGAGGAGCAGTTGTGGAGCCTCAACAACAGCCTCCGGCATCGGCATGTTAGCTTGTAAGACTCGAACCATTCCACTGGACAAAGCTCCATACTACGACAGAAAATACTCGCATGCTTTCGCGAAACGTAGGTCTGAGGCTCCCAGGCGGCCGGGCCTGATATTGTCAACCCAACGAGAGCACCAACACCTACCCTTCGGGATCCACCACAGTTTCTAGCAACTGACCATGAAAAACAGTGCCCCATATGAGCGAAGACCCTCGTCATCCTCACCCCTTAATCACCCCACCTGCCCAATCTCAGCAATCGCGATCCCATTGAACCCCCCTCGGCACCTAAACGAATACACGATACGGTCCCAAAACGAACCCCCCAGTCCCCCAAAACCCCGCTGTCTATCCCTCCAACATTCCCATCAACGCACAAAGCACCCCAGCGCACCGCTTCACATACCCGGCCCCTCCCAGCGCCCTCCAAATCTCCAACACTGCACAGCACCCAGCGCACAGTCTCTCATCAGAGCCCAAAACATCGATGCTCGCTTCCCCCTCGCTCAATCGGCACACACACACACATCATAACTAAGCTCCTGCTCTCGCTCCCTCGCCCACCTCCCACGCCTTCCCCCATACCACCCACATCACCCCAACCCACCCCCCGTCCCGTCCCACAACACCCATATCGCGCCTGTAACGCGTAACACAAGGGACGAGCAAGGATGAGCGCGCGCCCCACACCTCCGGGACCCGAGACGCCCAGCCTGCTGCGGTAGACAGCACAAGTGGCGGGTGAGGCGAGATGCGCACGCTGTGCCTTGTGTCGAAAGCAACAGTAGCAAGCAGCCTCACTTTCTTTTAGAGTGGGTTTTAGAGTGGGTGGGGCGACGTTTCGGCGGGCGTGTGGGACGCTGAGTTTGGAGATAGCGTGACGGTCATGAAGGTGCCGTGGGTGTGTGCGCGGTGGCGCGGCGTTGGTATCGTGGATGCTTGCTTGCTCATGGACCTAGTGGAGCGCAGGTTGAAGGAGAGTGGGATGCTGTCGAGCAGAACCAGTCGTGTCAGGAATAGCTGTTTTTCAGCCTGAAGACGGGTGTGACTGATACTCGTGGGCAGATTCTTCACGCATATGCAGATAGAAGACAGTTGGTGGGAATGATGCGAGGGCATTAGTGTGTTCTATAGGAGCATCTGATAGGAAAGCAGAGATAATCATCCCAACTGCATTATAGATAGAGTGCCCAACTAGGCCGACCAGCATTGACGGACTGAGCACTTATCCAAGAGAGATAATCAAGTGGCTCTAATCTTCTCACGGTAATGCTTTTCGCTCTTCTCACGATGATGCTTTTCGATCTTTTCACGATGATGCTCGTGATGAGACGAATGTTGGTGATGGCTGTGATGTGCAACTGGTGAGTCCAAGTTGGTGCCGCGGACGAACCTGCTGCCACCGCCCGTCGCATCAGAGAAGGGAAAGAGCTGAGAGTTGCATTAGCCAAGCCTCGGCCAGCAGTTGGTCAAGCCTGTGTAGTGGTGCACCCTCCCAAGATCATCACTTTGACACACTGACCACTTTTTTGATGCGCACAAACAGCACCCCCCTGGAGATGACGCCGTTGGAATTGAACAGGTGCAGCACTCTATAACCGGGCTGCAACCGGTCGAGACGGAAGCAGGCCCAAGCAGCGAGGTCGTCCGAGAGATGCTCGTCGTCCATGACTTTGAATCTGCACAGCAACGGTCAGTAAAGCAAGAAATTTTTCCGCTCTGAGTACCCGCCGAACGAGGCAAGAAGCGAAAAGCAAAGTCGGGAACGTTGAAACACCACAGTGCAGGGGAAAGGAGGACCGAGTCCAGACTTCAGCAGAACTAACGACCAAAACTGACAAGCCGTGGCTTGAACACGGACAAACGGCGAGCAGCGTGAAAAAAGAGCGGGAGGCGCCTCAAGTTCAACACGAGTTCCCGAACCTAGCACTCGTGCCGCGATTTCGGTGCCGTGCCGCAGCCGCTAATGCGTGTGGCACTGCCAGCGCCGCCAGCGCAGAATTGAGTGCGACCATGAGCAAAATCCACGTATGCAGCAGCGTGTGAACAGCGGCAAACGCGGTGGGTCGTCGTTCAGCGCCTCCGGAATGTCGAGGGACGGGGATCCCGGTCGAGAGATTCAGTAGAGTCGCATGGCAACCCGCATTGTCGTCGTGACTCGGAAGTGAAAATGACTAGGTGAACATGAAGGGAGAGGGGTGCCCGTTGCACGCCGTGCGCAGCAAGCAGCGAGTCGGTGGCTGGGGCACGAAATGGAATGATGTGCATGGAAGAATGCGAAAAGAGACGGCTACGTACCTTACGAAAGTAAGTTCTTCCGTGACGCCGCTGATACCCTCAAATTTGACTACTTCTCGTCCGAAGTCGGGATCTGGCGTCTTGTGTGTTCCTGTCTTCTTCTTGTACTCGGGCGCCTTGCTCTTACCACCCCCTGGGATCGGCTGACCCTCTCGCTCTTCGCGTTTCTCAACGTGGAGCTCGACCTTGACATAGGGCTTGAAGTTTTTCGGATTGTCCTCTTCGGGTGGCTTTGGGATGTCCTGGCCTGCCAGGAACTCAATACTTAGATCCATGTTATGATGGGGAATCGCCGTTTTCTGGGTAGTCTCTTTACTCGAGCTGCGATAACCCTCCGGCTTAAGCACCCATCCACTAGTGCCCGCGAACATTGCCTCATTCTGCATCATACCGCCGTCCCAACGCTGCCAATTGAGCGCGACAATTTGAACGCCCGCTCGCCAGAAAACGGAGGGGTTCAGGTTCGATGAATTCAACCGAAGTCCTTTCGGGTATGCTCGCATGAAGAAGTTCTTGTTGTGCTTGAAAAGGGCGGACGGCTGAGTCTCGTGCACTTCCAACAAGGCCTTTTCTGACAGCGAAAACACATGCGTAGGTATACTGGCCTCTGGTTGATCCAGGCTCTTGAAATGGTAAGCCCTAGTGTAGATTCCCAGCCTGCTCAGTGCCTCGGTGATTTTAGCCTTGGGCGCAGGTGGTTTCTTTAACCCATCTGGGATCTCTTCTGACGACGAAGAGGTTGTGGACTCGGTAGCCGTGTGCTTGAGAGGCTCAGAGGGTGCTTGCAAAGTTGCAGGTTTTGCCTCTTCCACAGGTTTGGGAGGGATATACTTTACTTTCACTAGTATCTTATTCTCCAATTCCTTGAGAGTGGGCAACACCAACTTGTCAGAAGACTGTGCGGGGTCAAGTGGAAGATCAACCAGCATGCCTTTCCAGTACTCGGTCATGATCTCGACCATAATTTCTTGCTGTTCGGGGCTGGTGTGAACTTCGAGGCTAATGATAACGGGGAGGCTGGATGTTTCGAAGGCATGATCTAAGAGGTATGATCAGCAAGACGTCCAGCAGATCCCTAGTTAACAAGTCGTCTGCGTGTCGCCCATGCATTCCCAGTTCACATACCTCGTATGCTCGCGCAAACGGCCCTAAAGGACGTTTCCTTGGTCAGGGTGTAGCCATGCAGCACTCGTGGCTCAGCCCTTGTGGATGTGTTTGATATCCATGGCGTGACCTTGTCGCCATCTTTCGGTGGTGCTTGTGGCTTTTCCTTCTCCTCGTGAGAGGCGCCCTTTCTGCCGAAGCGTAGCTCGAGCCGCTTGCGAATGCCTAGTTCTGGTTTGTCCTTCTTCTTCTTCTGGGCCCCGGGTGCTTCGTCTTCGGAGCTTGAACTCGATGGCGGTTCACCATCCCAGACATCGATCTCGACGCAGCGGCATCCGCGGCGCAGGACCTGGTTTGCGATTAGCATCTCAACTGATCAAAAGGAAGCCGAGCAGAAGGACAGTTCCTTTCTTTGCCATTGGCTCCTAGGTATGGCGCTTACATTCCTGTACGCATCCACATTCGACTCGCTGGACAGCTGGTTGCCCGTCAGGTATGTGTTGTGGCTCGAGGATACGAAGTAGTTGGAGATGGGATACGAAGTGTCGACGGCTGCTATGGGGCCCATGACATTGGCAGCTCCTGATGTGAAGTAAGCTGCAAAGTGCGAGAACGAGCCATCCTGCAGCAGCTCGACGTCCCGATCCGGCCCTTGCTGTTCTTCCTTGACCCACTTGGCGCGACCTTCGGCCGTCGTCAGGTTGTAGCGCTTGTTCACATCATCGTATGCGTGTTTTAGGTAGCCCGTCGCCGTGGGAGATAGGTAGTCGACTGCGCGGGCCTTGGCTGCGTCTCCAGCTGTTCCTCCTCCTGCCTGGAGTTCGGGTTGGTCGATTTTAGGGACACCGACTTTGTGGTCCTTTGATACAGCCGCCATGGCTCAGGTTGAGGAGGATGTAAGTCCCTTCCTAGAAGTTTGGGAGACGAGCGGGTCATAAGCTGGTGGCTTCAGCTGCCTGCACGTTGTTCAGCAAACGGCCCCCGCACGTCAGCCCGTCTAGGGAAAAGGTGCAACTCACCGACTCAGCGAATGGGTCAAGGAATCAATCGCACATCAGAACATGGACCGCGACCAAGCAAGCTGGACGACGGTTGTGCGGCAGTCGCAAGCAGGGCTGAGACTGTGGTGCCTAGACAGACGCTTGGCAACGGATCGTCAGTCGGCCGCGGCTCATCATCAACTCTGGGCTATTACATAGGGAGATGGCAGGATAATGAGACTAATGAGATGCGGGAACGTGTAGTGGCATGATTCGTGCGGGCGGGCAGGCGACTGTACTGGGTACAATGGTGGACAGTTTACCTCGTGCTTGCCTCGGCACCGACGTCACAGGGTCCGCACGCAAAGATTCATTCCACTCCACTCTCTCGTGTCGTGTCACGGTTGGCACTCGTCACCACCCATGGCAGCCAAGTCACGTACTGAAGCCGAGGCCGAGGCCGAAGTCAGGAATTGGGGGTTCAAGCACGTTTTCACGTGGACCGATGGCCCGTATGACAACCAAGCACTGCTCTCGACGACACTGAGCTAAGGCTATTGCTTAGGAACGCCCACTATCCGCCTCATTCGCACTGTGGCCTGACCACACACCTCATCCTTGATGGGCAATTGACCATCACATACCCCAGCGATGACGAGCCAAAGAAGGAGACGTTCGGTGTGGGCGCGCGTATCGATGTCGACGCGAACCGGCAGCACGAGGTCTGGATGGGGTCCAAGGGGTGCACCTATGTTATCGGAGAGTGAATGAGCAGGCATAACCTTGAATTGAAGAATCGATCAAGTTTTCGGCCTGGTTTCACTCAAGCATCGGACATGGCCTCGTCTGCAGCTTGTCCGTCATCAGCCTCGCTCCACCATAGAGTCGGTCCCAGTCCAGGCTGGGCCATGGAGCCCTAGTGTCCTGTCAGAGCCCATGCATTTACCACGAGTCGTACAATGCTCACCTGAATCCGCCAAGACGAGTCTTTGTCGCGATTGGTCTTTCCGTACTGGTCTTTCTTCACCCGGTTTGGCTCCTGATCGTGCCACTCCTCTTGCACAACGCGGAAAAGCACGGGCTCGCCGTGGTCGAAAAACAGCTCTGTGCCTTCACTGTCCCACACCCAAACCTTCTCATCTTGCGAGAAAGTTGACGGTTTCGGCAGCTGAGAAGGATGGACGAACACCTCGACAGTGAAGTTGAGACTTAGAATTATGCCGCTCTCGTCAGACCGCTTGATCTGAGCCTGGAGAACTTCCCCGCGGAAGGGTCGAAAGGTAAGCATCCGGAAATCGACTGACCGAGTGAGCAAGAAGGCTATTGTTGAGGCGACTATGCGCAGGATTATCTACCATTCACGTTCACTAAGCCCGTGCCGTGGCCGATGAGGCCTTCGGATGCACCCAGGATGTCCCATATGCAGATGCAGAGACCGACGTTTGGGACGACTTTGTTCGCATACTTGGCATTGATGCTGTCCTTGACGGCCAAGCTGCTCTTGATTTTGAGCTGTTCAGGCGTTATTTGGATCAGGTCTTGAATTGTGGCCTGCTGTAGTCAGTCGACCAATTTGATATTCTTTAGCCTCGGCACTCACCAGTGTGTACATGATTGCGGTATGGACGGAAGCATGCTCAGCAGGCTGAGTATTTCAGGAATCAAAGGGTCCAAGTAGTGGAGATTTGCTGCGTGGGTGTGGGCGTGGGCGTAGGTCATGTCTTCCCAAGCTTCAGTTAGCGAAGGCGCCAAAAGTTTCCTTATCGATAAGGAAATTCATGAGCCAGACGCGGCCAGCTTCAAGCCAAGCACCAGTCTTGCTCTTCCCATCACCAGCCCACGTCATTTTCTGTGCCTGCCGAGTCCTGATGACACGCTCCTTTCCACACGTAGCGACAGGTAGGCAACCGCGGATATGACACCGTTCAAATTTCCTCCACCTCCACCTCCTCCCCCGAAAGCAACCGGTCCAGCAACCGATTCGCCGCAATACGCGCCGAGCCAGAGAGGCGGTCACAATAATTCCAGAGGGCGTCGGGAGCGCGGAGGCCAGGCACGAGGAGGTCGAGGCAACAACGGTAGCGGAGGCTCGCGGGGCGGCCACGGACACAATGGACGGGGAGCAGGTAACCAGCAGCATCGTGGAGGCTTTCGAGGAGGGCATCAGCAGGGCAGGACAGGTGGTGGCTCTCAGACCTCGCCTCGCCCAACACCAATGAGCCCGCCGCCGGCCGCCATGTTTGTCCCAGGTGGTCCATCCGTCAATCCGCTCTTTCCAAATCAAGTACAACACAATGGCAGTACAGCACAGCAGCAAGTTAATTCTACGGACATTGTACAAGCTATGGCGGTGCTGTCATCCCCGGCTGGAATGCAAGCCATGAGCCAATTTGCAAGCCAAATGGCAGCAGGCGTCTTTCCCGCTCAGCCATCTCCGACGTCACCTCAAGTTCCACCATCACAGTCGGCCTATCGACCACATATCGGACAAAAGCGAAAGAGGGATGAGCGACCTTCTACACAACAACCACCCAAATCAAAATCAAAGCCACCGCGAGCCAAGGTTGCTGCAGCTCCCGCTGTGCCTAGCTTCGGGTTTGATCTACCTGCGTTGCATGCCCCTAAGCCCTTTGGCCCGCCTAAGCATAACGTCAAAGGCGCACAAAAGAGGCCGACAGTCAATCTTGGCCTTACGTCGCGTGGGAACTATAAAGAGGATATTGGTGCCGAGGATGAGTCAGAAGACGACGATGAAGAGGCCCTATTTGCGTCACAGTCCGGAGCTGGGGCAGATTTTGAGTACGAGGGCCAGCAAATGTCGCTGCGAACGGCGGCCGAGATCAAAGCGTGGATCAAGGACCGCAAGAAACAATACCCGACGCGAAGGAGGATTGTAGAAAAGGCACAGGAAGCTGCGGAGGAGAGGGATAGAGAACTCGACTTTCTACAAAATCTTCAAGCTGAAAAGCAAAAAACTACGATCCAGAGGCCTAGGTTTGACGAAACACAGAAGAATGTCGAAAGGAAAAAACCACCCAGAGAGGAGCAGCAGCGAGATTTCGAGGGACGACGAAAACGAGCACCCGAGAGCTTGGTTGCAAAGCCCACCCAGCCGCAATCATCAGAGCCAGGTACCCTTATCAACGGATCGCCTCCCCACAAGCCCGCGGTCATCGACCTAGGCCTAGGCTACAATAGCGACAGCGATTCAGATGACAATTCTATCATCTCAGAATCATCTGTCCTCTCGAGCTCAGATGACTCAGACTCAGACTCAGACGACAGCAGTGGCGCACCCCAGGAGATGTCGTCTCAAATCGCGCCCGAATCCAAAAAGGTGCCTCTTTCCGCGCCTGCACCCAAAAATGCACCGGGGGTCAAATTGAAGAAGGTCAACGACCGGGTCTGCCTGTGGTGGGAAAAGAACGGGAGGTGCAAACACGGCTACAAGTGCAAGTTCAAGCATCCGCCAAAGGAAGAGCCGACAAAGAAAGGGCTGTTCGAGGTCATGGTGGAAAAGGAGATTGAAGAGGAGAATTGGAAGGTACTTCGGGCTATCAAGTGGCTAGGCCAGCATGGATATCTCGGTTGAGCGTGTCGTCGTGCGAACATGCGGCATACACATAAGATTAAGCCATGACACGAACGTCCAGTGGCTCAGCGCAACGGAACGCCCAAGGCGCCTCGCCAATCTACCGCAGCATCAAACCTAGCAATTGCGCAGCACTGTTTGCCTCGGCTGCGAGAGCGAGTGTTGATGGCAGTACGCGTGGGCAATCGGGCAGCGGAAGGACCAGTTAAGGATCTGTTATGAGATATCCACATTATCGCACCCGGCTGCTGCTGTATCACCGTGTTATCATACGTGCAATCTTACTAATAAGACTTCTCGCAAGAACTACCAACGAAAAACTTGTCGTTGGGCTCGTCCCAACCGGCACGTGAATTGATTGCGGTGAAGATGCTCGCGGATACATCTCAAGTGGAGATAAGACCACTAAATAAAGCATAAAAAGTGATTGCAATTGCTCTTATCTTGCGATTATACAGCGAAGAGATGCGGAATTAGAGATGCCGGCTTGTGAGGAGGGCCGTCTCTTCTTCCAAGGCATCGTTTACCTGTTCCCACAACAACCACCCTCTCATTAAACGACCTACCTCTCTATTCGTCTTCTCTCACCGCCACCATGTGGCTTTGGCGCATTCACGTACTCGCGAGCCCCGCTGCGCGAAGCACAGCGACGCACATACCGCCGCCCACCCAGTGCTTAATCGACCCATTGCCTTCATTCTACCTTCCTCCACCACCCACGACCAACATCTCAGAGCCAGCTCTCTACAACATTCACCATGGTTCTCAAATACTTACTCGTGTTGGCATTCGCCCTCTTCACTCTCGTTCAAGCTGCTACTGGCGTCAAGTCAATCAACAACGAGAAGCCGGAGTGCATCGCCCTTTACAACGATTTGGCCGATTGCACTCTGAGGTGCCAGTCTAATTGCCATTGCCGGGAAGACTACTGCACCAGTTGCCTTGTTCAAGAAGAGGTTTGTGATGGCGAGGGTATCTGCAATGGTTTCGTCGCCGATCACATCACTGGGATCAAGGCAGCTGATTGCACTCCCACGGCTACTCCACCAGCTACTCCGCCAGTCTCGATATGCCGCCAGATATCCAATGAATGGGACGACTGCAATACGGTACGCTCACCCAATCAGCTAGCCTTGAATCATGAAGCTGATTACACTTAGAACTGCGAGGATCGAGACCCTAAGTGCAAGGCCGGTTGCACATGCACAGATGACTGCAAGGTACATATGTGTGCCGAGCTTCCAGACAGCAATGATGGTATTTGCTATCCTCTCCATCAGGAGTGTTCCAGGAAGCGTTCCGTGGATGTTTGGTCCTCGATCGTGGCCTCTTTACGTCCTGGCTCGGACTGCTACGGCTGCGCGAAGGAGTATTCCTGGTGCTTGAATGCAAGTTTCGCAAGGAGCAAATCCACCACTGAGCCTATGTTAACAATCACTGCAGCAATGTGATCATACCTTGGATTGCATCGTCAAGTGCAACTGTAACGGCTGCATGGAGTCCTGGGTAAGCGCAATGTCAAGAAGGAAACCCAACTAGTTGCTAATGTAATACCAGTGCCACGACCACTGCGGCTTCGATAATTGCGTGTCCGAGTATAACGCCCTCTGGTGGTTGGACCCATTCAACCAGCGTCACCGCTGCCCAGGTCCGCCCGCCTAGACGATGTGATCGAAAATCGAAAAGCTTACGAGTACATGGTGGGCAGAGTAAAAACATGTGACATACTGGAGAGGGCCAAGTAAATTACAAATATCCTTGGGCGTTCTATAGAGATGCACCTCCAGGACTGCTTGAAGTCCGACATCTCTTAGTGCAAATAAAACTGTACTTTAATTGCCTGTACCTTCAAAGTGTCCCAACCTGTATCTGAAATTCTCTGTCGTGGCTGAGTGAGACCGTTGAAGGCACGCTGTTTGTTGATTGGTCGAGCAGATGCATGCGCCTCCATCGCGCTTGCTTTCTCAACCCCTCAACTGTGTAACTGCATTTCGGCGTTCCCTCACCCTTTTTCACTCTCCACATGACGGAATCGAAACATTATCAAAGCTACATCGTCCCCTTCGCGTTACTCGGTCGACGATATTGTTATGGCTTACACCTACGGCGGCCTCAAAGATGACGAGATACGCCTGGTCAGACTGCTTCCTGGATCATGGAACGACAAGATCCACTGCGAGGTGTTCAAGACAACCTTGTCTAGCAAATCCCAGTATCAAGCCCTCTCGTATGTGTGGGGATCTCGTAACGTCAAGCGCACGGTATGGCTCAATGGCCAAAAACACGCGACGACCGTCAATCTCGAATGCGCGTTACGCCATCCTCGGCTCATGTACCCTGGGCTCGTGTGCTGGATCGAAGCTCTCTGTATCAATCAGGCTAACACATTAGAACGAACGCACCAGGTTCAAATCATGGCCCAGATTTATGACGGCTCTGGAGAGGTCCTGGTCTACCTTGGCGATAGCCTTGGCCGAAAGAGCAAAATCCTGGTAGAACCGCCCATTGTGGTGTTTGGAGAAAATTTGGGGGACATTTCTGATTCCATGGAATGTATTGGGCGATTCTCTTATCGAGACCCGGAAGATTCGACTAGGAAAGACTCATTACTTGACGTCTACATAGTGTTCTGTTTCATTCACGCACTCTGGGACATGCACCGCTTGAAAACTTCGCCTTTGTTCTCTCGAGCGACCCCAGGAATCGAGCTGGAAAAGGTCTAAATCAAAATTTTCGAGTATTTAAGACAATTCATGCACACGCCGTGGACACCTTGGTGGAGTAGGGTATGGGTCGTACAAGAAGTTGCTATTCCATTAAGGGTCACTGTTCTATACGGTACTGTCTCTACGCCTTGGGAGATGTTCGACACTGCTGCAAAACGATACACTGATCACATAAGTTCTTGCTGCTCCGAGCTCCAGTCTTCATTGTCACGCGATTTGATCTCAGTTCTGGATGACTTCAGTCGAAGCACCCTCAGCATCGCGGGGCTTCGCAATGCGTATCAGCTTCGCCAGAATTAAGTTATGAGGACCCAGACCACAGCACTTGTCACGCAAATCTGCGGAAGGTCAGCCCAAACCGAGACTACAAATAGTACCCTACTCCTGCTGTTGAGAAAATTTTGGAATCGCAAAGCCTCTGATCCTCGAGATAAAGTCTACGCACTATTGAGTTTGGCGCATAGTTCGGGACAAACGTTGGAAATTACCCCAGACTACTCAAAAAGTGAAGTTGAAGTCTTCACCCAGGCCACTCTAGAATGCATCTATTCGTCCAAATCACTCCACGTCTTCAATACGGAACTTGTACGAAAGTTTTGGAAAGATCTTCCCACCTGGGTTCCCGATTGGGATGCTCCCGGCAATTATGTGGACAACAATCGATTCGCTGCTTCTGCGTTATATACTGCCTGTCGCAGCGAGCAGATTGACATGAATAAGCTTCGAGAACTACGCCACTGGAACAGATTTATAGTCAAGGGAATGTACATCACCCGAGTCGAGCAGGTCCACGAGGTCATGTGGGGCGACAGTGTCGAAACATCTCGCGATACTTTGAAATCTTGGGGTCATATGATCCACATTAATCTCCAAAAATCTCTCAGAACTGTGTGGAGAACACTTTGCGCCGATGTGATGGTATCTATGGAGAAGAGAGGTACAAAAACGCAGACGGTGTTTCGACGTGCCAAAGATGATGATGAGCTTAAATTCGCGGCCTGGGCGCTTCACTCGAAAAGATCACCAACGGATGTGGTCCGGGGAGATAAAATTATGCCTCGCGACTGGCGAGACATTAATATAAGAGCTTAGCTCGAGAGTATGAGCGTCGAAATGTTCCGGTCCTCGGCCTAGGACATGGACAACGCCATCATGTCAGCCACACTTTCACGACGACTATTCGAAGCAGACAACGGGTTGATCGGACTTGCACCAGCGGAAACCGTACCTGGGGATCACATTTGATTCCTAGTAGGTAGTCAAACGCCCTTTGTGCTACGGCTTGCTTCTAATGAGTCAATTGGACGAGTGATTCCAGAGACCTATCAATTGATTGGAGATTGCTACTTGGATACGTTAACTAATGGACTTCGATCCCTTGATACAACTTTTGCCTAAAGAGCCATATGGACATGACCCTCCAGTGCTTTGGAGACACTTGACCCTCATATGATTTGTTGACAAGATGAGAACATTCTCGGATCGCGGAGATAACTCGGTGGTTAGAGTACAGCTTAATACGTTACATCAATTCAAATTGTACCAAAAGCTTAGACAGCAAGGATTAGGAACAGAAACCCTGCATGGACTCGTTGAGGGATTAGACGAAAACTTGAGGACCCGAAAAGTGGGAACTTGCATCTTGTAATACCGATGACGAAGCGCACTAGCCTCGTACGGACTAGACTCAAAAATCAACCTCAACGACCATCAGCTTTACTTTGGCTACGCAGCGAACTCATAATGGATCACATCAATCTTTCGGATACAGATTCTGGTACATCAAGCAATTAGACACATCTCGTTGATCGAAGTCTCCCACCATGCCTCCGCGCAGGCTGTCGGATTTAGTGCGATGGTTTTCAGAATCGCGTCGGACATCCTTCGCCTCACCATTGGAAACAGCACAGGATCAAGGTAAGCGATATACTCGATCGATGTGGTCGATGACATATGGTCTAATGATGAACAAGGCAATGATGAAAACAGGTGCCTTTTCCAAGGATTCGAATGGCACGTCCCAGCAGATCAGAGACATTGGAAGAGACTGGAACTTGCATTGGACGGCTTGAAAGCGATTGGTGTCAGTGAAATCTGGCTTCCACCCGGGTGCAAAGCGACGCATCAAAACAGCAATGGCTACGACAGTATGGTGATTCCATTTTGATCCTTGGCCACTGCGACAAGGCTAGCAAAGCTCGCTTTTAAAGGTTCGAGTGTGCAATCGCGCTGACTGTATCGACAGTATATGATCTCTATGACCTGGGAGAGTTCGAGCAAAAGTGGCACAGATCAACCAAATGGGGTTCCAAAGAAGATCTCATCGCGCTTTCAAACAAGGCTGTAGATGTAAATATGGGCTTAGTCTGGGACGCAGTATTGAGTCATCGAGCCGGCGGTGATCACAAAGAGAAGCTAGAGGCCATAGAAGTTGACCACGAGCACCGCAATCGCGCCCTCTCCAAACCACGGCAGATCGAAGCCTGGCTGAACTTTGACTTTTCGGGGCGAGGAGACCAGTACTCCTCGCTGAAGTTGCACGCAGAGCATTTCTCCGGGACAGATTACGATTCGACGCTGCAAACACAAAAGCAAGGCGTCATTTATCTGACAGCCAGATCGCGACGCTGGTCTCCAAACGTCGATACCTCGGAGAAGGGTAACTTCGACTATCTCATGTTCTCGAACCTGGACTATGCTTCACCAGACCTCTGCCAGGATGTCATGAATTGGGGCGTCAACTTCATGCCATCCACCTTGCCCGCCCTTTCCGGCTATCGCATTGATGCAGCACGACATTTCGATTGGAAGTTCCTCGCGCAATTTCTATCTGCAGTCCACGAAGCGCATCCTTCCAGGCCATGGACATTTGTCGCAGAATATTGGCAAGGCTCGATGCCGCATCTGATTGCATACCTGCGGAAATTCCCGCGCGACCTACCGATATTGGCATACGATGCCCCACTGTTGTATGCTCTTCACAATGCCTCATCTCACCTCCTAGCCAAGGGCGCAGCGCGGGCTCGGCACTCTCCGGTAGATATGCGCTATCTATTGAAAGACACGCTTGTAGACGCTGCTCCAAGTCGAGCAGTCACGCTTGTTGGCAGTCACGATACGCAGCCTGGTCAAACGCTCCATTGTCACACGCACCCCGACTTTAGGGAAGCCGCATACGCCATCATCCTCTTACGTCAACAAGGCGTTCCGTGTGTTTTCTACGGTGATTTGTACGGAATACGTGCCGCGGATGGAAACGAAGCTTTCCCACCTTTGAGCCGTTTACCCGATCTGATGCTGGCACGCAAATTGTTCGCTTACGGGCAGCAGCGAGAATACTGGGATGCGCCTCACTGCATTGGCTGGACGCGCGAAGGGCTTCAAACCAACGTGCCAGCGGACAAACCATGGATGGGTCATGGCTGTGCTGTTATCGCGAGCAATCACGGAGGCGGCAAGAAGCGGATGTGTGTCGGGAAGAGGCACGCAGGAGAGACTTGGTCTGGGCTGTGGGAATGGGATGACTATCAGACCAAGATTGAAGAGGATGGGTGGGGGTGGTTTGAAGTTGGGGGCGTGGGCATGAACGTCTATGTCATGGACGTTGCGGCAGGCAGGGATCAATTTGGACAGTTCAACAAGGACATCTATGGCTCGTGCTAGAATTTCACTGCCACGCGCGCTGCCCATGGGATGACTCCAGAATATAAGGTTGAATTATCCGACCACTACTATCGAACATAAAAGGTATGAATAAAGCGCTTTTCATGCCATTGAAACCGGCAATGTACTCCTACTCCACAGCTTCCCGCCCTTACTCAACGTCCAAACCATATCCACCACCAACACTGCACACCCCGTGACCGAAAACCCAGCGGCAATCCAAGCCCCGAACCACGGAACCATGTCCTTCCTCGCGAAAATGACCAACGCAACAAACGCGTACACCATTAGCAACGGAAAGATTAGTACTATCCCCGGGACATACTTCAGATGCGGAAACTCGACCGGCGCATGTCCGTCTCCATTCTATATTTGCTCGTCAGCTACGCCCAACATCAATTCTGTTGGCGGGAACGTACGTTTTTGCGTTTTAGAAAGCGTGAACAGAGCGTGCCGAGAAGGTCGGCGAGGATTAGGAGATCGAAGGCTGCGACCAGCGCGGCGAAGATGTTCCAGGAGGTCCAGAGGTGGCCTTCTTTTGCGACGATGGTGAAGAAGATTAGGCCTGGGAAGGCGAGGAGGATAAGTAAGGTTAGGGTATGTAGGAGGACGGGGTTGAGGCCGTGGAAGTGGGGCATTTTGATGGTTGGTGAGGATAGTCGAGGAGGGAGATGTCAAAGGGAGAGGAGGGCATATATGCTTGATGAATATGACGAGGGAGTATGTTTCAGTATGTGGCAGAAGAATGGCGGATGCTGTGATGTGAAATGATCGAGGGAATGGACATGTCACTTGAAGACATAATGCAAACTGTTCAATCGCAATTGCCTATCCTGTAGCTACGGCTGTCGCCTGCTGATCGGATCGTACGATTCTGCTTCGACCGATCCAATCAGGCAGCCGCTTATTGTATATAGCTTCCTCGCTACGATCAATCGATCACTCATACACTTCACTTTACTGTACCTGATAAATTGACACAAACAAGCGAATTTACTACGACAACTCTTACATAGTCTGCTAGTATACGACAAGATCAAATCATTTATTTAATACATCAATTCAAAATCTCACTCAATCTAACCAAGACAGTCCCAGCCCGTCCTCAAACCACAAACTCCCCCCTCCCCTTCCTCTTCCTCAACCACGTCCCCGCCAAATCCACCCCCAGCAACCCCCACCCCGCACAAACCAACCCCCCTAAAATCCACATGCCCATCCTCTCCCCCACCCCTCCCTTCCCATCCCAAGCATCCCCCGCCAACGCCGCCCAAACGAAGAAACCCACGCCCACCACGCCCACAATCCCTTGCACAACCCTCCACGGCAAAAACGACAGAGTCCCTTCTTTCCTTAGCGGATGCTCGACATAGGTGCTAGATTCGCGTCGGGCTTTGCGCTGCGCGAGGAGCGGGAGCACGAGAATGTCGGCTAGGAGGAGGACGTTGAGGATGGCAAGGAGAGTGAGGGTGATGAAGAAGGGGATGCGGGTTGAGTGGCTGGGGATGGGGATGAGGAGGAGGAGGTGGATCCAAGAGAGAAGTAGGGTGAGGAGAAGTAGGGGGCGGAGGGTGCGGAGGGGGAGGAAGGAGGTGCGTGGTAGCATAATTGTGTGGATATAGATGTGGGTTTGGTGGTCAAAGGAGATTTGATATAGTGGGATTTTGCTGGTTGTAGATGTGGGTGGGTGTGGGTGATGGAGATCTGTAGACCAAGGGAAGAGAACGAAGGGAGGGAGAAGCAACGAGGGGGATATAAAGAATCCGATCGCCATAGACGTGCCCACCTGTGAAAGAATACCAACCCCCCCTCCCCCTTCCCTCTTCTCAAACGCACTCCTCCTTCCATTTGCGAAGTCCCCCGTGTAGAATAACCCACCAAAGGAATGCAACCCCAAACTGTTTTAGCCTAGCCCCTCCCCGCCTAGCACTCCATTGTAGGGTGCCCATCTGCGTGACCCGCTCTATCATTCTTGCCCTCGCCTCTTGCCTATTTCGCTGTATTTGCTGTAGCAGCCCAGCACCCTGTAATAATCTCGATAACCGCAGCACATCCGCTTCTTGGTGCGAGAGAGGTACTGCGACGCCTCGTGCGGGCGGCCGTGCGAGGAGGTGTGGCATATGTAGCTGGTGTGGGTGCTTGGTAGTACGTTGTGGGGCCAGAGGGGGGGTTAATGGGGGTTGCGGCTGCGAAGTACAATGTGGGTTAAAGCGACGTTGAGGTGGTTGGTGGGGTTGCGGAGTGGTTGTGGTTGCGATGTATGGTAAGGGCGTTGCGCGGTGTGGTTGAATGTGTGATTGTGATAGCGATGTTAACTATCTATCGAGTGATTATATGCGTGGTGTGAATGCTGCGTTGTTTGGTGTGTGATAGTGATTAAGGGAATTGTGTTTAGTTGTCTCCTCCAGACCCTCCCCGGTACATTCTCCCTACGAAAGCGCGCATTTGTCGTTTCCAAGCGTGGACGGTCAGTCTTTTGTTGTACGGCAGGCTCGATCGTCGAACTAATCGGCACAGTCAATAGCGATCCACCGAGCGCTACGTGTCTTCATCCACCGCAGCAATGCTTATCAGGGCTCCTCGCGTCACAACGAGGCGTGGTACGCTCGTCTTCCTCATCCTCACCACCGGCGTTCTAATCTGGTCGTATTACCGCATTCATCAAGAGAAGGGGTCTGCGAGGGGTAGCGGAACCCCTAGTGAATCGTGGGTTGACATGGAACCCAAGAAGAAAGCACGGCGGCGGAGCGTGTGGCACAATCGGAAGAACAACATAAAAAAAGAGGTATACGGCGTCAACCGGGAGAAGAAACTGGCCATTTTGACGAGACTCTATGTCATGCTTGGAGACGATATTAAGAAGGGCTGAGAAAGTGAATTCTGATCCTGAACCTAGGATGAGCATCTTCCTCCTTGTACTCCGTATAGTAATTTGGTATCCTGAAACGTGAAAATGTGCACACCGGCGATTTTCAAGCAAAGCAAGTAGCCACAGCCCACATCAGTCCCTCATTATTGTCGCTTAGTAGTAAACCTGGTCTTGTTCGTATTGCCATTCCCTTGGATGACCGTTCCGCCTCCGTATGCGATTGCGCGAGCTCGCTCCAGGGCCTTGCGCTGTTTCTGTTTCTGGTGCGCCTTGAACCAAAAGTAGAGCCAGACCCCGAACCAGATGAACGCGACACCGAAGAGGCATCCGATGGCGACTCCTCCAATCATGGCGCCTCGGTTTGCAGGGATGCCCTTGTCAATCGAGGCCGTGGTAGTAGGTATCTTGGTGGTGTTAGTCGGAGGCATGACGACGGAGGCCGGCGCTCCGGTAATGGATGAGGAGCTCCAGGTCGCGAAAGTAGGCGGGGAACTCTGGGTCGAGTAACTGACCGGGGTGGAGGAAGTGCTGAACACCGAGCTCTTCGTCGAAGTCGCAACCTCACCTGAGCAGAGTAAAGTTGTGACTTCGACGGGGTAACCGCCATTCATCGAGGTCACAACCTTAGCCGAGCATGGCGAAGTTGTGGCTTCGGCGAAGCCCTTCGTCGAGGGCGAAACTGTGACTTCTTGGTCTATTACTCAAAACTGCCTTGGATCGCGATCAATAAAACTCACCGCTTATCGACGATGTCACGACGATGGCGGGTTTGGACGGAGTGTAGACTTCGAAGGCTCCCGGGAGACGCGTTGATGACGGTAGGTGGAAAGCAGCCACTGAGGGTGGGTCGCGAAGAGCCGAAGAAGACGAGTCGAGAACAGTTGAAGAGGAGGAATCGAGAATAGCTGACGAGGAGGTACGAATTGGCCTCACGGTCGGGAAGACGCTCGTGTGGCCATGGGTCGACACGACTCCTTCCATAGTGATCGACTTGCCATGAGAAGACAATCTGCCACGCGTAAGAGCCTCCTGGGCAGTGAGATTCTTGGCTGCTGGCATCTTGGTGGTGTGGCGGCGTTTGACGAGAGTGGGTAAAGGTAGAGGAAAGAGGAGAGAAAGTTGTGGAGGTAAGAGAGCTGGAAGAGCCAAGTCTTAATTGACACGTGCAAGACGCGTCGAAAGGAGACGTGAAGTGAAGGCGGACGGGTGAAGGGTGAAGGGCAACTCGACTCGCGAGGTACCCCCCACCCTTCACGCGCGACTTGCAGTGACGGGGAACGACGCATGCGAAGATCTGCGGCTTCTGTTTGCAGCCAGGAAGATAATGATACGCGAGAGCTGAGCATATAGACGGGGGAAAAGTGCGGCCCAGGCTCGATCTGGTCACAGGCTTTGGGTCATGTCGAAGGTTCTTGTCTCTGGATGGCCATGTTCTCTGCTGTCTCACCGGGAGTACGAATGCGGCGAGGCTTCGGCAAACGGGCAACCACTCCCAACCACACGCAAGATTTGCAGAATTTAGGTCGTCCTGAGCATTGGTGGCTCGCATTGAGTGCATGGGTTACATAACCATTGGCCATTCCGGCCTGCCGTTTTGTTGAGCTCTCATTTAGAGATTACCATGCCTGCCGGTGCATGTGGTGATTGCCATTGAGAGCTCATGATAGCAGTATGTGCGTTTGCTGATTAGGGCACCATAACTTCCTAAGTGTGCAGTGCACCTCCGTTGATGCTACCTCCCTGACGAGCCCCTACAGTGCAGTGCCATTGTAGATTTCTTGAAGCGCGGCCCGTCCGTAGTGTAAATGCATGGCCTCTCACTTTGCTTTGGCCTTTGCAGCCTCGGCCTCTCGTCGCGTGGCGTCCTCGAGGAGGTTGGTGTCGACGATGCCAGGAGGAAGGTGCACATAGCGGACGACGCTGCCGCGGATGAACATGTCCTTGCAGGCGATCTTTGATTGTTAACAGCTACGCCTTGTTACGAAGCGCTGCATACGAACCAGGTGTGGCCAGCGGCTCTCGTCCGTGGTTGTGGCGTTGTCGAGCTTGATATTCAAGTACTGATCAACGCTCTTGAGCGTACCGCGGATGCAGACCTCGTTCTTGAGTTCGACCGTGATTTCGTGCTCGACGAGCGTCTTGAAGAAGCTTTTATCCTTAGTCGCTTTCTTCTCGCAGAGAGACGAATTGGAGTTTCGCGCCTTGGGGGAGTGGGCAATTTGATCACTCGGCGGGAGACAAACCTGAAGAAGAGCATCTTGCCGAGCAGAAGTTTATCTTGGAGTCAGATCGAGAGCGCGTTAGGGTCGTGGATGGAGGTGCGTGAGGAAGTTGGAGCTCTGGTGGGAGAATGATGGAGCTCAAGCACAGGCGCGCCGGCGCGATTTGGCGGGGCTATGCCAAGCATCACGTGCACGGTTCATCACGTGTGCACTTCATACCTTGGTGCAGGTGGCCAACTCATCCCCCCAATTACTTATGAGGTTGGCACATACAGAAAAGTCTTGGATCATGAGAAGACGCTTGCCATGATTGATAAAAGTTCAATTGACATAGATAGCGACAAAGGGAAGCTTAGCTAAGTGGTATCAATCCTGTCCGACAACCTTGGAATGCCTGTAATCCCGGCACCATGTCCCCAACACCATGCTAATGCCAAACCAACCTCGTTCGAATTACGACCCATCATCGATTTACACCTTCTTTCTTGCATACCCTGTCAGATACCTCCAACCTGAACCCAGCGTCGCGCCTTCCTCGAGGACATTCACCACACCCTCCAACAGCTTGTCCTCCTCCTTACCCATCTCAACTTGCAACCTCAACAACCACCTCTCCCACATCCAGCTTCCAACTATCCCTGTCATCATTGCCGCATCCAACGTTGTTCCGAAGACCGGCGCTTCGCTTACTTCGACCTGGCCCTCAGGCGATATGCTCCTCTCTTGCAGACCTGACTCTGCGCCTACTTGGAGGACGTCCTTCCAGTTGGCTGCTGTCTTGCCCATTGGTAGTACCATCCACATCCTATGCACATCCTGGAAGCCGGCCTTGTGGAGGCGCGGGATGAAGAGTTTGGTGGGAGCAGCGTCGTACCCTCGAGTCTTCAGGTTGAAGCCGAACTCGACCCCCATTGCTTGCGCTTGACGACCAGCATGTATGACATCGGCATCAATTAGCGAAAACTCAATGACACCACCCGGCTTCAGGCAGCGGAAGCACTCCTTGAGGCATAGGTCATACTCGTCCAAGGAGCGCCCCAGTGGTTTGTCCGTCTTGAGCAGCTCGTATAGCGACCTTGCCGAGACGATATCGAAGTGGGCGTTGGGGAAGGGCAATGTCCAGAGATTGGGCACAGTCACCCGCTTGTGGTTTTCTGGCCCAGCTACATTCTCTGTGAGGTTGTTGCCAGCGGTGAACACGGTTGTGATTGTCGCATAAGGATAGTCGTACGCCACTTGCCAAGCCCAGTCATTGGTTGCAATGCCTCCAACGTCAAGGATGCGCGGGGCCTGCATCCTGACTATACGTCTTGAACCCGCTTTGCTGATGAGTTTTCCCCCGTTGAGCTGCTTGAGTGCTTGCAGCATCCACGTAATTGGCAGAATCTGGTCGAGAGCTTGTCGTTCCATCTGGGCGCGAGCGATGCGCTCTTTTAAGACGGTCGGGTCATCCATGTAGAATTCTGAAACAGGCCGGGGTGGCGATGGCCGGACCGGGTTGGCGAGTTCAAACTTGCCTAATAATTGGTCCCGATGCGCCTGCACCATGCATCTGCGAATGACATGCATGGCTTCAGATCGGGTTTGTCGGTGGATAAAAGGGTCGTTCTTGCGGCTGCGCTCACAAATATACTCGAGTCCTTGGACGTACGTGACGATCTGTTTGGGCGCCTTTTCCTCTGTCGGAGACTTCTTTGGATCTTCGGCGAATTTGACGGACTTTTTCACGACCTTGTCCAAAGAGTTGCCCCTGCTGTGGCTTGAACTAGACAGGCTTGGCGAGCCTAAGTCGTTCATCTCCCGCAGAGCCGCCTGAAGTTCATCCTGCTCTTCAACCCAGTGGCCAGTCCTTGCGAGGTTGGCGGTGGACAATTTCTGGAGTTCTACGTGATATCTTTCGTTGTACTGGAATATTGTTTTACTTGGGTCGATTTCCTTCACCTCCAACGACTCATCAATATCGGCAAGAACCACTGGTCTTGATGTCGGTAAGCCGTCGTCATAGCCATCCAGAGTCGAGCCGCCGAGAGTGACAGTCTGCTCGGCGATGGTGTTTCTCCGACTGTCCCATGGGAGCTGGTAGAACTTTTCTGCAGTTGACGTATTGGGTCCTGACTCGTTCGCTTTCCTTGGCATGCTCCATGTGTGTCGTACATTAGAGTGGAGTGAAGCGAAGAACCCGCCAGGTGACGGTATTGATAACTCAGAAACGGGCGTATTACCGCTTGACATGTTCTGAATGAGCGTGTGGGAGATGCTGAGTCTTAGGCTTGGTCTTGATACTTCCTGCATCTCGTCTGCCCTTGTGTCGTTTACTTCTATTACTTGGGAAGGTGGTGGTTCTTGGAGATAATCTGTGGAGAAACGTCCTATACTTTGCAGGGTCTGCAGAGCTTGGTCATCGAGCTGCACGGGACTCCATGATTCGACGCTGTCTATTGACTGCCGCTTCTGCGTCTCTGGCGTTGATGGGCAGCTTAATTTGTCCATTTCCTCTGAGGTTAAGCTACCATCAAGCGATGGTGTGGCAGAAGAAGCAGGCACCTTGAGGTTGTGCGACGTAATAGATGATAGTGCTTGGCGAGATGGAGTGAGCAATCGATTGGGTGTGGGTGGCACTGACGACATGGCACTGCGCAGCTTCTCGATCGTTGGCCAAGCGGATGGCGAGGGAATGAGAATGGAGGGGTAGCGATTGCGACTAGAGCGTGCACTCGAGTGGGCGTCCTTCTTGACAGATTTCGAGGCTTGCAGGGGCACCTCCGCTTCGTCGTCGGTAATGTCGTACAGTGAGTCGAAGTCACTGTCGGCCCGGCTGACCCTGTGGTGCGAAGGGTATGATGGGACCAGGTGGCGGGGGGACGCCTGGGGCGACGGCCTCATCATGTCGTAGAGTCGTGCCTTGGGGGTGGGAAAGTCGTCACAGGTCTGCGGCGAGATCAGACTGGGCTGATATGTCGACGTCGGCGAGTATCTCGGCGCAAAGTAGTAACGTGGGATGGTTGAGTCGTCGTCGTCGACATAGGCCCCAAGCGTGTGCCTCTGAACCAGCGGAGACACGGCATCTTGAGGGTCCAGAGTGCCAAGGGCAGCAGGATGGTAGGCTGCAGATGGAAGTATCTCTGGCATATCGTATATTGGCTGAGGTGAGCTCCGCCTCGTGCTATTATTACGAATCGGTACGGTAGAATCCGAGCTACTGGGATGTCGCGTGGAGGAGGGGGGCAGAAACTATAAACAGCGAATGGGAAGGAATTGTGATTAAAAAACGGGCAATAACCCGGGGCTGATCAACAGCTGACTGAATATTAGGATGAAGCTTCGATCAACGAAGGCGAAGGGCAAGGCACGGCCTGGAGGGAGCTCGGGGGGAGAGTAGAAGTGAATACCAGAGGAAAAGGACAGCATCCGGGCGCGGGCGACACAGAGAGGGGGTATATATCGCGCGTAGACGCCTTGATGGTGGCCGGGCTGGCGACCCAATGCCGCGGTGGCACTGCAAAGGTGCGCTGCGGATGCCTCTGTCCACTCGCACGCTGCGAGGATGCTGGGGCGACTGGCGATGGCGGCTCATCGACGGCCACGACTGAGCGACCGGCCGTCCGACGCTGTGGTTGGCTGATGAATACATGACTACCGGCATGCGCAGCAGGGTTGCGGCGCGGCACAGATCGTTTTCGGGACGTGGGCGCGTGGAGTGGAGAGAACAGCTCATGTCGTTCTTCTCGAGCCGCCGAGGCGTTTATTTTGGGAAAGCCCGATGAGGGAGGTGACCAATGGCGCTGCGCGCTGCACCCGGCACCGCAACGTCCCCAATAAAGTCCAGGTCGCGAAGCCCAAGCGGGAGTCGAGGCATCGGGGCCCTCGCGTGCGACTTTTGGGACTTGCGAGGGCTTGCGAGGGCTTGCGAGGACCATGGCGAACTCCGTATAGAGCCGGCGGTGCCCTCACTCGAGGCAGCAGGCGCGACGGGCTATTCCAGGAAGGCAGGAAAACAGGAAAACAAAAAAACAGGAAACAAGAGGCTCAGCGCATCCTGCGCAACGAGCAGCGCTGTTTCGATGCGACTCTGGAGAAACGGCGTTTGAATCGCGCCATGGAGCGGGCGGGAGGCGGGTCAATCAAGAGGCACAGCTACAAGTTCGCATAAGTGATGCCAGTGCCGTTGCCAAGGCTTGCCCCACGTCTGGAGGGGCTCCAGGCAGGCGTCTCGCCTCAACACCAGAAGCAGCCATCGTGAGCTCGTCACAGTCCAATCTCCCCTCTCCCGTCTGCCATCGCCCTGCAATTGGCCTCCGAGAGCCCCGGCACGTCATCCACTGTGCTTGACAGCGCCACCCGCGTCCGCAGCAGAGCCGCCTGCCACCATCACAATGTCTCCCCCCGCAATCATCGCGCCGTCGATATTGTCGGCAGACTTCGCCGACCTGGGCAGGGCATGCTCCACCACCATGGGTCAGGGCGCCGACTGGCTTCACGTACGCTCCGTCTGAGCAATAGCCCGGTCGCATGGCACTGACGCGTCCAAGGTCGACATCATGGACGGCCACTTTGTGCCCAACATCACCTTCGGCGCCCCGGTGGTCACTAAGATACGCTCCCACGTCGACCGGCCCACCGGCGCGTATGGGCGGGGGACGTTTGACTGCCACATGATGATAGCAGAGGTAGGCGCTCTATCCATATCCCACGCATTGCCGCCTGTTTCCACGCCCTTTTTCATCTCCAGTGAACGCCTCCAATCTATTCAACACGACGGTAGCTGACGGTGCTTCTCGTCCAGCCAAAGCGATGGGTTCGAGACTTCCAGAAGGCCGGCTGCGACCTGTACTGCTTCCACTACGAGGCCGCCGTCTCCTCAACTGCTGCCGACACGCCCGCAGGCACCTCTGACGCCCAAACATCGCCCAAGGAACTCATCCGTTTCATACACGAGCTGGGCATGCAGGCCGGCATCGCAATCAAGCCAAAGACTCCAGTTGACGTCCTGTGGGATATATTAGAGAATCCAGTCTCTGAAGAGCGCCCTGATGTGAGTATATCGATTACGCTGTGCCACCCCAATGCTGTATCGATAGAGCTGCAGCGGCGCCAGGTCAATAAAACGTGGTAAGGGTGGCCTGGCAGTCGGTCGCCTCGCCAGGGCTGAGTAGGGCTGGCCGGGGGCGATGCGGGCGGTTCGAGTGGTGGGCGCTTACACGCTCGTCGCCAGTCATTTCGAGGCCCTGTCGTTCCCGACGCCGCCGCTTTCGAGAAACATTGGCTCGACGACGCACACACTTGTCGCATTGAACGCTCCCGCCCGTCCTTTCTGTTATTTTCTTCCCGTGCCCCCGCAGGAGCATTAACCTTGGTTTAGATGATTCGCGCTAACGCTTTCCAGATGGTTCTCGTTATGACGGTCGAGCCAGGCTTCGGCGGCCAATCCTTCATGGCCTCGGAACTGCCAAAGGTCACGGCTCTCCGCGAGAGGTATCCCGAACTTCCCATTGAAGTCGACGGTGGACTATCAGAGAAGACCATCGACCAGGCGGCCGATGCTGGCGCCAACGTCATCGTCGCTGGTAGCGCTGTCTTCGGTGCATCAGACCCTGGCGAGGTGATCCAGAAGCTGCGCGATGCCGTCGAGCAACGAAGAGGGAAGCTATGAGGAACATGTTGAGCCGAGGCGCCACAGCTTCAAGCTAATTTAGAGAGCACGGTAGACAAAATCAAAATAGGGTGAGACATAATCTTGATCCTACAGCAGGTTGTATCTGCTCCCACGGCATCCTCCGTTCTCACACCTGTTCCCGTCGTCCGGCACTTCATCTCGAATTCCAAAGCAAACGCACCAGCCCTCAGCTCAGCAGCGCCGGAGTTCCGAGGCTAGCATTCAGATGCTTCCTCATCTTACCAAGAGAACCTACTACTAAGACGTCAACCTAGTCCTTGTCAGCCCTTCCGTTTTCGCTCATGCTCTTCCTCATCCAGAAAAGCACATCTGACGTTCTGACCCCGCAGCCCTGCGCCTGCTCACCCAGCCGCACAGTAGTTCGCGCGAGACGTCAGATCCGCCCCAGCTGCGCCAAACATGGAGGCCGCTTGGGCCAAGGCCATATTCAGTCGCTGGTGCAGGGGTGCGCAATTTGTACACCTTGGCGAGGCCGTGTAACGTCGCGACGATGCATGTCAGACACTGGATGCTTGGGCTCGCAAACGCAAACGTACCAGTTATTCGTAAAGATGCAGTGGACAGAGACTGGAAAAGACAAGGAAAAGCCGGTATCATTGATTGAAGAGAAGATGCCTGGTGCACGTGACTCCGCGCCGCCCACGCGAAGCCCGCTAACCCCACTGAAGCTGGTATTCCCACCGCTACCAGGCGTCGGTATGCTAGGTATGCGCACCGGTATTCATATTCAAGAAGATAAAGAACCCCCCCGAAACGCCGCCTCCCCCCCTAATCCATTTCCCCCATCCTCTCCCTCTCCCTCTCCCTCCTCTCTTCTTCCTCCCTCTCCCTCTCCCTCTGCTCCCGCTCCTCCTCCTCCCTCTCCAACCGAGCTTCAATGCCCGCCGCCTTGGCTGTCAGCAAATTGCAATAGTCGCAGAGGACCTTCATACCGGCGTATGCCGCCGTGGTTCCGGCCATGATGCCGAGGATGCGGCGAGGGGTGGGGCGCATGCCCAGGGACGTGAGTGCGAGGGTGGTGAGCCCTGCGAGCGTCATGAGGTGGGTGTAGGGGGTCGGGCGGTAGGTTTTGTAGATTGCGCGGGGTGGCATGGTGGGTGGTGTTGGTGGTTGAGGGGGTGTTTGGTTTGGTTGTGGTGGGGGGGG
>ML996342.1:7514-34114 GCA_010093805.1 Polyplosphaeria fusca | reverse complement strand
CCCCCCTCCCCCCCCCTGGCTCATTCTCACCAAAGCTACACACCAAGATATTCCAGCGCACTTGTACAGAACAACTCGAGATTCATACTGTAAAGAGCTCGCGCACACCAGACGCAGACCCGCGGTGCTGAGGAAACACGTTCCGGCGGTGTCCGTAGCTTAGCACGCACCACTCAAAGCCCCGTCATCGCGCTCCGGTGACGCTCATTCGTCCACCGAGGCACCAACACGCATCCCATTGCATCACAAAGCATGAATGAACTAATGAGTCAGTGAGAAGACGTCGATCTCTGAGCCCGTAGATTCCTATATAACATAACGTCTCCCCAAGGGGAAAGGGGTTGAGACGCTACAGTTCACTTGTCCAAAAACTCCGTTCCCCTTTTTGGCCATGTCGCGCATGGTGATGAACGCCGTGGCCCAATGCAAATGCTACACCGCTGAGCGCCCTTATGCAAGATGGACGGAGATTTACGAAATAGGCAAATAGGAAGCCATTCACCGGAGAGAGAAACGCGACCAGAGTCTGGATGCTCACAGCATGGCAGTGTCTCCTGGGTCGCTCAGAAGCCGCCGCACCCTACGATACCGTAATTACGGGTCCCTCCCGAGGTCGTAGGGTGACGCCGGCGCCTGGTGTTGCGGCACCAGGAGTGCCGCCATTGCTTCGGTCGCTCTCTTCTTTGGTGGGATCGAGTGCCGAGCGTTGCAGGGCCTGCTCGAGTTCCTCTGGCGAGAAGGGATCCTTGTTCGCGGGCCTCTGTGTCCGGGTCGAGTCTGACTTGACGGATTGCGAACGGTGGAGCGACTGTGAGCGACGAGCGGGCTTGCGCGGGTCAATGGTCGGGTTGCGGGACAGGCCGACTATCGATTGTTAGAGCAGAGCATGGAGAGGCTTGGAGGCCATTGCAACCCACCATTGGTTATGTCGCCCTCCTCGTCGCTCCCCTCTCGTAGGTCTTCTCTCGAGTCGCCGGCGAGACTCCCTCCAATGACGCTGTCGACTGGCTCGACTGGCTCGCCCCCTCTCGAGCTCAGCCGTCGATCTCCGATTGACCTCCTGCCGATGGTGCTCCTGCTGGCCTTGCGCGAGGGCATGCGGCTGCCGAAGGGCGAGTACAGGCTTTGGTCGCTCCTCCTGCGCCATGCCTTTGAGAAGTTGAAGGCCTCGAGCGTCTCCTTATGCTTGGGGTCGACGGGCCGGCGATACTTGAGAGGCGGCATCTTCTCGCCTGGCTGGTAGTGGATCGTGTCTCTCCTGGACGACTTGGAGGTGGTCTTTGAGAGGGAGTCGTCCTGCGAGCCACGGGTGAAGGCCCGCCTGAGGCGCGTGCGCAGCGGCATGGTGATGCAGTGTGGACGTGTTGGGATGTGTCTGTGGGTGTCGCGTGGTCGAGGGGAAGAGGGCGGTGGAGAATTGGGGCTCCCAGAGGTGCGGAGAGGGAAGATGAGGCACTTTTGGGGCAAACGGCTATGCGGACGGCCGAAGTGGGTCGCTATGACGCTGGACCCTTGCAACCTTCTGGAAGGGTAAGGTAGATAATGCCTCGCTGCCTCGGGGCCGGCGCAGGGTCGGACAGTCGGGCGTGGGGGTGAAACGCAGATGAAGGAGACGACGTCGACGACGTCGCTGGAGCCACGACAGACGGGCGGCTTATGAGGATGAGCACCCGCGCGAAATCTTCACCCACACGCACGCGAGGACGTGAGGCGTCGACCAGGCCGGCCGAAGTTGAGGCGGGCGCGTGTGGACGTGGACGTGGGCGTGGACGGTGGACCGGCAGCGGCCGGAGAGAGCTAGAATCCATGGAGAAGCGGCAGCCGCTGTCAGTGCGCGATTTTCCACGGGCGCTGACTGCGAAGGGGCCCGATGTCGCGTCGGGCGGTTGGTCGGAGAGATGGGCGAGTGTTGGGAAGGGAGGGGAGAAAGTTTCAAAGGGTGAGGAGGATTGTTGAGGAGCCCAAGCCCGGTCTGTCTTGGACTCTTCCCCAGCTTCCTCCCCTCCCCCAGCTTCACCGTGCACCCCAGCGAACGCGGGTGGTGGGCGGCTCTGCCCAGGTGTGGCTGCGCGTCATGTGACGGATGGCTCGGCCTATCGCATCCTCTGTTGCCGACACCGATGGCTGGCAGACACCTACACAGTATGGCTACCTATGGCTGCCAGACACGATGCTGCCTCTACTGTCTTCACCGTCTGGTCACATGGCGGCGATCGCGTTCCCGCACAGCTCGTCGCACCCAAGCGGACAAGTGCGCGCCTTCTTTGACGAGTCGCAGCCTTTGTATCCTCCCAATTGGACCATGCAGAGTCGGGCGCCTGCACCTACCCATGTATGACCTCATGGCCTCAGTATACTTGCCATGAGCCATGATGCCATGATGCCATGATGCCATGATGCTCCATGCCAGCGCCTACAAGACCGAGTCCATCTCCAGCTCCAACTTCCCTCGGCCTGTCGGTGCATTCCTACTACAGTAACTTCCGCCATGGAGAAGCTCAAGCATGCCATGTATGTGCTAGCCTTGTCCAGCCCCAGAGCCTGTCTAACACGCACAGCTCGCACCGTCACCGCAAGAGCGTGGATGCTGCCCAGGGCGAGGCAGATGCATCCCCTGCCGACCAGGGCCGTGGCACGACGAACACGGGCACCCTGTCCGGCGAAGCATCTCATCTCGCAGATGCCAACCGGCCATTGGAGCAGAAAGACAACAGCCCGTCCAGCGATTACGTCCATCCCATCTACGACGAGTTCACTGGCCAAGCGCAATCGTCGGTTCAGCCCACCGAGGCAGGAAGCTCGGCGAATCCCTCCCAAGCCTCTGCTCTCCGCCCAGATAGTGCCCGCCCGCAAACTTCAAATATCGAAGGTCTGAGCACCGCGAGTATCAAGTCGGGCGTCTTGGGCTTTCCGCAAGAAGACAACAACAGCCATGCGGCACTGGGACAGGACCCCACTGGTCGTGGCCTGGATGACTCCCCCTCCAACCTGGGGCAGGGAACAATCGCGGGGACTTCGATAGGACTTACTGACAAAGAGAGAAATGACCAAGACGGAGCCCAGTCTCGCACGCAACCCTCGGAACCGACTACGGCGCAGCCTCGGACGCAAACTTACGCGTTGCCCGCCCAGGCGCCGGTCGAGGAGCGCCCACATCCATCGACGCAGCCGCCTCGCACCTCTTCTCCCGAGGAAGCAGTAGTCAAGACTAGCACCGATCGGTCCTTCCCACTAGCTGGCGCTATGACGTCGAGAAAGCAAGAACCTCCACCCTCTTCTTTCGATGCTCTACCCTCTTCCCACGATGCTCCAGCAGCTGCCGAGCGAGCTCCCGGGACAGAGGACAAAGAGGTCGAGCGTGTCACGGATGGCCGAGAGGGCTTGGCGGGTGCTGCTGCCGCCGCCGCTGCGACAGCCTCGACAGCCTCCACAGGCCATCGGCAGAGGGATCCGCAAGACGTTCAGAAAGAGCGACGCGGCCATGGCGACGCTCTGGCAGCCGCATTAGCAGCGTCCTCACTCCCCCGATCTGGAGAGAAAAAGGAGACTGAGCATGAGCATGGCGGCCTTGGTCACACCTACGATGGCCCTCGCTACGCCAATGATCACGCACCGGCATCAACGGGCCCCACCTTTACCTCTGGGCCTCACGTGACAGATACGGCAAACCGGACTGATCCACATCTTCATATTCCTGGTGAGTTTCCAGATCCAACGCCGATCGAGGAACCCCCCGAGCCAGCATACAACCAGTCCCCTGCAACGACCATCGAACCGGCCAATAGACAGACAGAGCGTGTTTCGGAAGAGCGCACCGAGAAGCCCACATCAGAGCATCATTATGGCAGGGATGCTGCTGTTGCTGGAGGACTTGGTGCTGCAGGCCTCACTGCGTACGAAGCCGGGAAACACCATCAACGAGAGCCAGCCGATGTCGAAGGCGGGTCCATGCCAGTCGAATCCAGTCCTTACAGCGCCAAGAAGCTCGATCCTCGCGTCAGTGGTGGGCCCGTCGGTTTCGAGGAACAGCGATATGATCCGGGTACTGGGCCGGCCCAGAATCCTGTTGATCTCCCCAAGCAACATGATGCTCGGGACCCTACGATTGAGCCAGGCACGATTGGTGGTGCGTCTCTCGTTGGATCTTGGGCCGAACAAAGCCACCCCAAAGACCAGGAGAACACCAAGCCGTTAATCGCTAAGACTGAAAATGTCCACGCAGCTTCACAAGAAGACCCCGAGCAGAAAGAAAAACACCACGGCCGGGATGCTGCCCTTGTCGGCACTGGGGCGGCTACCGCTGGCGGCGTCTACTATGCCACCCGTCGCAGTGACGAGCAGGACAGCGGACCGGCGTCCGCAACAATGGGCCCCCACAAGAGCAATACGGCGAACATTCTCGACTCCCGTGTCCAACCAGACCCCGCTCTTCTAAAGAATCGTGAGACTGGCCCTACACCAGAAGACCCAGCTTCAAGGACCGTGGGACCTCATAAGAGCAATATAGCTAATATTGCGGATCTTCGTGTGCAACCAGAGCCAGCGAAACAGAAACAACATACTACAATAGGCCCACACGAGTCCGACACATTAAACCGCCTGGATCCCAAGGTTGAAGCTCATGGTCAGCCCGAACAACAGCACCATTACGGCCGCGACGCCGCACTAGTTGGTGCTACTGGTGCAGTGACTGGCGCTACCTATGAAGCAGCCCAAAAGTACGATGAGCATCGCAGCACACAGCCAGCGGCATCGATGGAGGAACAACGTTACGATCCAAACGCGCCTGGTGCACATGATCCAAATCAACCACCCCAGAGACAGCATCACTATGGTCGAGACGCTGCCATTGCTGGGGGGTTGGGTACGGCTGGTACAGAGGCTTACATGGTGTCTCAGCGAGATGAAGGATACAAACAACCCACTGTCCGACAACATCAACCTCTTGCCCCCCCGCAACCGCCAATGTCCCAGGGGGCTGAGCAACCAACTGCCATCCACCAGCGTTACGATTCCACTCAGGAGCCTCGAGAGCAGGATCATACCAAGCGCAACGCGGCTGCTGCTGCCGGTGTAACTGGTGTTGCCGGCGCTGGAGCATACGAATACTCAAAACACGATGCTGAGAAAGTCGAGAAAGAGAGACTTGCCCAGCAAAAGGCTCACGAGAGAGAGCTCAAGGAACAGGACAAGGCATTCAAAGAACAACAGAAAGAGCACGAGAAGATGCAAGCCAAAGAACAAAAGGAGCATAGCAAGTTCATGGCCGCGGAAGAAAAGAAACATCACAAGGAGGTTGAGAAAGAGCAAGCAAAGCACCAGAAGGACGTAGAAAAAGAGGAGGCCAGGCAGCAGGAGGAGCTGGACAAAGAGGATCAGGGCGAAAAGAAGAAGCACCACCTGTTTGGGTTTTTGCATCGAGACAAAAAGAATAAGGAGAAGGGCGAAGGAAGCGAGTCTGGAAGCCCACGCCACTCCAAGGAGTATGCCGTGGCTGGCGCCGGTGCGGGAGTAGGCGCAGAAGCGACGCGAGACTCGGGCAGCGATGGTACGCCAAGGTCTTCGTTCGAGCACAAGGGACGTAATCGACTTCATAAAGATCCACCAAAAGGTCACCCAGCTCGCGAGGCTATGGAGCAGGCGCAAGAGCAACAGCAACAGCAACAGCAACAGCACATGGGCATTGACGGGCCTATCGGGCGCGCGGGCGAGATATCTGGCGACCAGTGAGTATGACGCGGCAGCTGCACCTGAGTATGTTACCTGATGATGATGCAGTCAAACACGCGCTGGCGTATATGGTGCCCATACTGTGGATGATCAACAACATGGCGTCACGGAGCCTCATACAGGGCTGCCGATGAATGTGGAAAAGTACGGAGATGGGCATGGTGGTGTCGATGGAAGTGAAACGGTACACGGGTACCATCAAGCTCCCGGAGCAGAGGAGCAGGGAGGGCAGCAGCAACGAGCGACGGATTGGGAAGCAATCCGCAAAGCTAACACGCCGTATTAAGTGGGACATTTTCCTCTTGTGGTTGTCATGCGTGGGCGGATCATTCTGGGCACATGTTTTATACCTTGTTCTTTAGCCAAGCAACACGTTCGGACTGTAGAGGCATGGTGAAGGTCATGAGGCAGCAATTTGTGCTTTGTATTCATGGTATTCAAATGCAGACGGTCTCTGGGGTAAATGCAGCCTGCCACTCGAATGAGGCGACACTGTCTCTTGATACCAGTTCATGCATGCTTTGACAGCCTTGCATAATGGAGGCCTGGACGGCGCGGATCCATGGTTTCCGGGCGTCTTGGGTTCCCCTACGATTCATGGTGCTCTCTTCAGCTTCGGGTGTCGTGACGTTTGTGCTCTGGCGTGCGGCCCTCATATTCCCTCTGCCAGGAAGGGATTTGCAATTTCCTCGCTGCCATCAACGGGCGAGATGACGACGAGCAAGGTGCCGCGGGCGACGATGAGTCCCAGGTTACGGTAGCGTACGATGCCCTCCTCGTCTATGGGGGGTCAGGTATGGCGGCGTCTCCGGAGACGTCAAGGCCACTCACCAGTCAAGGCCTCTTTGACCTCGTCCAGAACTAGGTTCATCAGGCCGTCGAAGCCCTTGAGAGTGCCGACGACCTCGCGGCCGCCGCTGAACTTGACCGTGATGCGCTTGTCCATGTACTTGGAGAGGTCGAGGATGTTCTCCTTCTTGGGGCGCGAGGGTGCGTCGTTGGAGGCGTGGTGGCCACGCCCGCCGTGGGCGCCCCGTCCACCGCGCGCGCCTCGTGAGCCGCGGTCAGCGCCCCGGAATGAGCCTCGTTCGGACATGGGTTGTTGGTGGTGGGGGGGGTCGTGGTCGAGAGTTGGGAGCGGGCGGGACGTGGTGTGTGTGGGTGCGCGCGCGTCGAAGCGTGGGTGGAGGGGGTCCGAGCTCCGCTAGCCTTGCACTGGGCGCACGTGAACGCCGGATGACTCAGCGGGGGCGGAGATTGGGCGCGGTCTCGATTCCCCGCCCTTGTTCTCCGCGGCGCGACCTTCCGCTTCCGCTTGCCTGCGCCGGACGCGCTCTCCTGTTCCAGCTGGCCGCCCCTTCCCCCTCTGCCTGCGCCGTCTGCACCATCTGCACCATCTGCACCATCTGCACCATCTCTGCCCAATCCTCCCCTCCCCCCCTCTCTGGCCCCCTCTGGCCCCCTCTACCATTCCCTGCCCCCCCCTCCCCCCCGTCTCCTGCGTCCCCGTGCTCCATCCAGCGCCCCCGTCGCAGTGCCAGAGGGCGACGCAGTTTCACGCGCTGTCTCGCTCACCCCCCCCGGCTGCCGCGTCTGCACCAGCGTGCGGCTGCCGCCCAGCGCATCCAGCCCGCGGTCGGGTAAAGTGGCATTGGCTGCGGGCATAACGACGCTCTCCGCCCTCGGCTTGTTTCCGTCCTTTCCAGGCCTTGTCACGCCGTCCTTGGTGGCTGCTCCGGCGCCTTAGCGCACCACCGTCGCCGTCGCCGTCTCCACCTCCACCCACATTGCTTTTCACTCCCTCTCTGCCCAGCGCTGCTCCTCGCTCGCTCGCTCGCTCGCCCGCATCTCCGTCGTCGCTCCCCTCCTCCGCGACACCATGGCCCGCGTGTAGGACGCCTCGCCCTGCCCTCTGTGCCGCCGTGTGCCGTGTCGCTGCTGGACGCCCCGGCCCCGTCCGCCCTCCGCTTAGCCGCCTCCTCCTTCCTCCTCCGCCCTCTCATACGCCTGCCGTCTCCGGCTGGTCACATCCCCCCCATCTTTAAATAAGCCTGGGTGCCGCCGCCCGCGACGCGCGACCATGTCGTCCACCGTCGACTCGCACGCCCCGACGACGGCCGCGAGTGCAACCCTCACCATGAACCCGACCGCTCAACCGTCGCCGGGAGACCTCAAGCGCAAGCGGAGTCCGTCGCACGACGCTGTCCATGCCGCATCCGCGCCGCTGCCCAAAGCCGCCAAGACGCACAACCACCTCCAAATCAACTATCTCGCCCGGCAATGCGCCGACGACCTCCCGCTGCTCACCAACGACGACACGCTGCCCAACATCCTGTCGCTGCTCAACGACTACCAGGGCGTGCTGGACCGCCATGAGAGCATGGCCTGCAACCTCGGCGCCCGCCCGCTGGGGCCCATCCTGATCAAGCGCTTTGAGCGCCTTTTCGACGGCCCGCCGCGCGTGCTCAAGAGCCATGGCAAAGACGGTACCACTGTGACGTGGCTGGATGTGGTCGAGTTTGCGCGCAACAAGCCCGAGCAATTCCAGCTCGCCCAGATGAGCGACGGCGTGCGAGTCTGCCAGTTCTACACCAAGCAGTGCCGGGTGCAGATCTCCGAGGAGGACTTTGTGCTCATCTCGTCGGGCATTCCACAGAAGATGATCCCCCCGCAGCCCATCATCGAGGACGAAGAGAAGGAGCTGGGCACCTTGGAGATTCTGGAGCGCAATCTCGGGCAGATTTGCCAATTGGCCGATCAAGGTGAGCCTCCACCACCATCTGGGACTTGTGGACTCGCGGCGACAGAGCGTCATATCACATCGAGACAGAGCATTGCCTCGCCCCAATTGCTGAGTCAGAGCTGCTGAGCCCGAGCCGGCCCGGCCCAAGCGTAGACCAACAGATGCGCAAACCTGCATGTACTGGTCTTGAATGGTTTCGCCTTGCTAACTCTGGCATTTAGTTGCTGCGCGAACGCGTCAGCTCAACCACAGGCTGAAAGGTCGGAAACAAGCCATTCTCGATCGTAGGGCGACCGCAAGCCCAGCACCCCCGATTCGACCATCGAGTCCCTCCAATGTTGCCTTGATGAATGGCTCTTCCGCTCAGGCTGCCCTGGCGAGCATTACGCAATCCTCGCAACCCCCGCAACCTCCACAAGCCTCGCAACCCCCGCAAGCCCCCCAACCCCCTCAACCTTCCCAAGGCGGTTTCGTCGCCGTCAATGCACGCCCACTCCCTGACCAGAATGGTAACGGCGCATCTCAAACCACCCGTCACGATCTAATGTCCAAATTCCATACGCTGAGCGAGCGCCGCGCCTCATCTCAACCGACCAACGGATCGTCAGTGGACGCCCGACGTCCCTCGGTCGGAGCCCACACCCCATCCCTCCCTGCTACACCCGTCGGGGTGCCGTCGAAACCAAACGCCAAGCTCCCTGAGGCGGCCCCGACCAACCTCCAACGTCCGCCCCAGTACTCGGAGTCTGAGCTCCATAGCATGATGAATTCGCCCGTCCCCATTCCAAATACGCCTTCCAGCTTACTGCCAGCAGCTAGCCAGCGAGCACAGCAGCCGCAGGAAAAAGACGACGGCGGGCCTTTCAAGACCGAAATGGTTCAGAGGATGGAGAGCTTATCCAAGGGAGAAAGAATTCTTCCTCCGTGCGACCGATGTCGGAGGCTGCATATGGACTGCTTGAAGAACCTCACGGCTTGCATGGGCTGTACCAAGAAGCACGCAAAGTGCTCCTGGAAAGAGGTCAGAGAGAGTGAAGTGCGCGGCAACTACACACACCACGTCACTAGCAGCGGCAATATAAACAGCGAAGGTGAAGGAAACGACACGCCAGAACGTCAGAGCACCAGTTCCCCGAGTGTCGCAGTCATGAGTCCCGCAAGACAAGGCATGACACCCAACGCCAATGTCAACACGACGCCGAGTAGCCAGCACGGGGCGCTCCTGGAGGCACGTATGCTGTCGCGCCAGTCTCCGCCAAACCCTGAGAGAGATAGAGATAGAGACCGAGACAGTCGAGGAGTCGAGGCGCAGCTGCAAGAGGCGGCTAAATCAGCTCAGGGTCTTGCACATGCCAACGCCAGAATGGGCGGCGCAAACGAGCAAGCAAAGGAGTTCCAAGCCATGGTTGCCTGACAGTGGCACACGAGACCAATGTTTCCACCGAGTCGATTGGCAACGTTAGGTCGGGTCCAACGTGAAGAAGAGGTTGAAGAGACGGCCCGGGGGCGAGGCGAGGATGGGTGAGGTCTTCCAAGACGCCATTGATGGAATCGATTCCTGTGCGAAGATATCCGAGGACTGCTTTCCAAGACACTGTGCACATGTTTGCAACTCTCGTTCACAGCTAGGCATACGGTGCCTTGTGTCAAGTGCCCCCCTGGTTATGGGGGGCCAATTTCACCATTTCCGACTGTTTGTTTTCCTTTCCATCTCATGTTGATGAGTCTGGCGTTAGGGGATTGGGAAAGCTGATGCCAAAGATATCCAGGCGTTGAACGGGGGACTCTGTCGATATCGGCGTGGCTGAACGAATTCCTTACAGTCTCGGGATGTTTTATTCACGCCTCACGACAAGCCTGTGGTTGCAGTAGTGCAGGGTTGTTAGCTTCTACTTGTTCATATATACCTTGGTCCGCCAGCTCTACATAGACGCTCGGAGGGCACGACTTACATAAGTTTTTCCGCCCCCTCTTCTTTCGGGCTCGTGCCAATAAAACCCTTCCGCTCGTGTCTACTTGTATCGACGGTTGTCAGTCGTACGCATGCAGCACTGGTGCAAAGCTGGAATCGGTCATGTCAGGGTGGAGCGCGTTGTATGCTTCGATGCATGTCACGGAGATGCGGACTCCGCTGTATACACGTGAGCCTTGGATACGAGTTTCCCCATTCCGCTGGGCGAGTAGGCCTTGGCTCCACAATGCAGATGCACTGCGAGCTCGGACGGTGGTGAGGATCCGCACGGGGACCAAGGCGTTTCAGCTCGGAAGCAATGACGAGCACGCGACTCGTCTCCATTTCCTACCTGGGGCCTGGGGGCTGATCGCAAGCCATTTCCAACCTGCTGTTTCGTGCCGAGTATTCACTCAGACGTTGTGTCAAACGGCTTAGACGACAGCCAGCTCCCCAGCGTGTGGCGGTGCGGCGAAAGGAGCAGAGAATGGCGGCAGCGGCAGCAGTCCCTAGCCCAAGGCAGCAGCAAAACCATCAGGTATATATCAGAGACGTGGCCGTCTGTGCCTCCCTCCCGTCACCATCTCTGGCATCCATCGCTCGTTCGTTCATCGCCTCGCTGTGCCACATACGTCGCGTGTTCACGATCCGACAGCACCGTGCCATCGCCCCCGTCCGCCGCCCTCGCGCGCCAGCTCTCTGCACCGCATCGCTCGGTCCCGGCGTCCCTTGTTGCCGACATCAGGTAAGCAGAGGTGCACAGTGAACTCGGGCGGTTGATACCAAGACGCGCCAGGACCTCGGATTCCGAGAGGCCCAGGGTGGCACGGTGAGCACTGAGCAGCCGAGCACTGCACTGGTACTGGACAGCACCATGTCGGCTGCGGCTGCGGACAATGCAGCCCTATTGTTCTTGTCCGTTGTATGGAAGAACAATCGCGCCTCTCCTCGTTCTCTTGCTTTAAGAGCTGCAGCGCCTTGGTCATGGGCAGAGGAAAGGGAAGCGCGGGCGATCGCTCTGTCCCTCCTCCTTCTCATCCTATTGACGGCCCTGGTGCAAAGAGCGTGGACTATGCAGACTGAGCAGAAGAAGCCCTTCCGCTTCCTCGACTTGCCCGCCGAGTTGAGGGACATGATTTACGACCACTTGTTGGAGGACCCATATTTCCCACTCCCTCCCACGTGCGGCAAACAACACCAACACTCGACGCTGCCCTCGCTGGGATGGGTCTTGCCGGGGAGGAGGTTGAGTGCGGCGAGGGCTGGCGCCACAGGCCCGAGAAGATGCAACTGGATGCTGTTGGCGAATCGGCAGTGCTACAGGGAGTTCATGGACCTGGTGTGCATGAAGAGCACAATCCACTTGACCGTCAGCCCTGCCAACTACAAGAGTCAAGAAGCAGGAGACGAAACCGAGAAGAAGCTTTGGAAAGTCGACCCGGAAGTGCTGAGGAAAGTGAAGAAATGCGACAGTATGTACCCCCCACCCTTTCCTTGCCACAGCAAAGAGGACCATGGTTGACCAGTACCGCAGTCAAACTCATAACAACATCTGCAATGCTGGGCGTATCTGATCCACGCAAGATGAGCCCAGGCGAGTGGGCACTCTCATCCCAAGTCCGCTCAGAACTCAGTGACGTGAACAACGTCGAGGAACTGAATCTACACGTCCAAGCCTTGGGCGACCCGCTCTGGAACCCCCTCTGGGTCTGGTACCACGCCTCCCAGTCGTTCAAAACCATGGGCTCACCACGGCCGACAAGTCCTTCCACATCATCGGAATATAAAGGTCGGCTGGGGCCCACGCTGCATCGCATCACCTTCTCCCTCGACATTTGGTCACCCGGCGAGAACTACCTCGAGCGCGACGCCGAGGGCCATTGGCAGTGGTACTGCATGAAGGGACATTGCATCGCACCTGACGGAGCGGGCGTACTCCCTGTCCGAGAATTCTGCGCGAGGCTGTACATGGAGTGTCGGGTTTGCAGTCCAGAGAGTGACGTGGAGGCGGATGCAGCGAGATGACGTAGTATTGGGGAGTTGAGGGCCGCGGCCGGGAGGGATGGAGAGGTTCTGCGGCGGTTGAGAGTTCTCTTGGGAGGAGGATTTGTACACATTACATGTATGCATGAGGCGGAGTCGGGATGCATGGCATATAGATTCGATTCAAGCATATTGATAGCGATTTTGCATAGCATAAAACACACGACGACCTTGTTCTCGCATGTCCAATGTCTGGATGTGCATGTCGGTACCACAGGGCTTGCTCCCATGGACGTGATAGGGGTAGAGATGGAGCAAATCAAACCGGCAGCTGTAGGAGCAGGCCATGAAAAGACGAGGCGTCATATACGGCTCACATGTAAGCCTATTGTACAAGCGGTTGAGCAACGACAGGGCACCCTTTGCGTCTCTGCATGGGCGGGCTGACGAGGGCACGTGACGGGCCCGACACGGTTCGGACGGTGGCATCCCCGTCGTGCTGCACGCCATCGGCATGCGGTCAGCCTCGCTGTGTGGGCGGTGGTGAGGGTTCGGGCTTCACGCGGAAATAACTTGCGATCAAGACGCTCAGTCATCCGCCGTCCACACGACACATGACGTCGACGGCGCCGGCAGACAACGAACGACGGTGAAGGACGGTGAAGGACGGTGAAGGACCATCGACGACCCACGGCAACCCACGACGACGACCCCATCCCATCCCCTCCCCCACCCACCACGCCCGATTAATCATCGCGGCGCGGCTCAGCGCCAGCAAAGGAGATGCGCGCCCGACGGGAGGCCAGCCCTGTCGTAGGGTCGACGCGGTCATGGTAAGATTACGGATATCTTCGCCACAAGGCGGCTAGTGCTGCCGCTGATTCATCTCCCTCCTCACCGTTTTGCACCCTCGTCGTCTGCTGGCTGCTCGACAAGGCGGCACCATCCATGGACGCACCAGGTCAGCTTCCCCGCAAGGGGAGCTTTGACGAAGCTTATATCCCGCGCCCGCAATGGACCTCGTCGCCAGCACACATCACCTGCTCCCTCGGCCCTCATGGAGATTGAAATGACTCCCCACCAGCAGGCCATCATGTACTGGCAGCCCTCGGCCCACTCCCACTACAACACCTTCCATCCGCCCTTCTCGTCCGCCCCGTCAAACGCCACCCAGCCCGTCTTTGCCGTCGCAGAGCCTGCCATCCGCAACGGTAGCAAGAAGAGGAGGGCGTGCAACGAGTGCAAACAGCAGAAGCTGCGCTGCGACCTGTCCACCCTGGTCCACCCCACGGGCGACTCCTGCTCGCGATGCAAGCGCCTGGGCCTCGAGTGCCGCATCGACCGCAGCTTCAGGCGGGAGAGGAAGCGCAAGCGCTCCGACGAGCTGGAGAAGGAGGTCGAGACGTTGAGGACCGAGCTTTCCAGGAGGTCCACATCTCTCCAGGCCACGAGCACCGATGCCAGCTTTCGCCGCCAGCCAGACAACCTTGGCAGTGATACGGCCAGCACAAGCTCCATAGGCACCTTTCGCAGACCCTCGGACATGTTCTCCACCACGGTTCCCAACATGACGTCTCCCGACTCCACCCAGCCTTCAGATCCCCCCGGAACCACTACCAGGCCCTACATGGACACGCCACGCGCCGATACCGATGGCAGCACAGCCGACATGGACACTTCTGGCTATGCCACCCGATCCTCGCGCACCCTGGGGAACATTGCCCTCTCGGCCGACGACATCGACGACCTTTTCGCCGAGTACTTTTCCCACTATCATCCCTTCTTTCCCATCCTGGAGCCCAGCACAAGTCCTGCCCAGTACCACAAATCATCGACCCTGCTGTTTTGGACCATCGTATCCGTTGCATCGCGAAGATACGACAGTGACCCCACATTGCTGAATCGACTTGCACGTTGCGTGACCAGTCTGACCTGGAAGACGCTACAATCTGTGCCCCATTCCCAGCATGTAGTCCAGAGCCTCGCATTGCTTTGTACTTGGCCCTTCCCCACGAGCAGTAGCACGTCCGATGTAAGCTATCTGTGGGCTGGTTCCATGATGAACATCAGCATTCAGATGGGATTACACCGGCCGACCAATCCGCAAGACTTCACCAAGCATCGAGTGCAACTCAGCGACGCCGAGATATCTGAACGAGTGCGCACCTGGGCGGCCTGCAATATCGTGGCCCAGAGGTGAGCTTTCCTCTGAGCTCGTTTGTTGCTTCCACTGACATTTGCCTCCAGTGTAAGCATCGGCACAGGTCTGGCCGCCCCTGCGCAGTATGACTGGACGCTGATCTCTGGCTCACGGACTGGGACTTCCGTCATGCGCCTTCCTTCCGACCTCGAGCTTCGATTGAGGCTCGAAATGTTTCGAGACAATGTCTCGCGCTCTCTCGCATCCAATACTTCAGATCCCATAGGCCTGCTACCAACTCACGAACGAATGTCGTTGTACAAGGTGTTCCTCAAAGAACTGGAAGGCATCGAAGGCTCTGCCCAAGGTGTATCTTGCATGAATCGATTTTGCATTCTGGCTGCAAGGCTTCATGTGCAGTCATTCTACCTCTTCGACGAACCCACGTCGGAAGCGTATACGGAGCGTGTGCTCATGCTCTACTTTACAGCCCTAACCCTCATTCGACACTCGCTCGATGCAGATCGATCCACACATCAGATCATTTCATACTCGCCATTCTTCGCCTACCAGACCATGGTCGCAGCTTCGTTCATCGTTCTCAAGGTGCTCAAGAATGACTACTTTTCCTCCTTCGTGGACGTGGAGACGGGACGCAAACTCTTCAATGCTTCAGTGAGTGCAATCAGAAGAATGTCTATTGCGAACAACGATCTTCCAGGGCGGCTCGCCGACGTCCTGGCTTTCCTATGGACCGACATGACCTGCCTGATAAGCGGGCCAGGCAAGGAAGGGCTACAGCTCAAAATTCAGAGTCGAATGAGCATGTCGGTTGTGTACGACTCTCTCTGGCGCTGGAGAGAACAGTTCCGAGCGCAGCCCACCGATGCAAGCGCCTTTGGTGAGGAGGACCAGCAAGGTACGTCGCATAGTACGAGCAATTTGTCAGCGTTAGAACCTATATTGATTGCGGTAATTAGATGGGCAGTGCATTGCAGAGAGCTCGGCACCGGCCGAGGCTATAGAGGCGTCGGCGCAATTCGTACCACCACAGAACTTCTTCGATTGCTTCGGGCCCCTGGACTTTGCACTGGAGAACGTAGATTTCGGTATCATGAGCTAGAGGGCCGCCTAGAGTCTAACTTGTTTCCATTGAGAGTGCAGGGGGTGCAGCGTGAGACCAGGGCGAGCAATAACCATGGGAATAGTGAACAGTTGCCGCAAGCAGTCATGTCATGCAACACGTCAGAATGCGCAGGGCCAGGATGTGGTTACTCGATTCGGGGCCATGCAATATTGAGGCATGTCAGACTCGGCACGCCGCGGCAGTGTAGGGCCGATCGATTTCCGCACTGACGCACGATTGGGAGGTACCTTTGTACGAACCGACTTCCATTCTAGAAATTCAGAGTCATACCCATCTGCACACCCCTGTTCTATACACTCGACAACAGGCTACCTCCCGCAGCTGCATCGATTTCCTGGGATTGGGTCAGGCCCACCGCCTCGAAGAGCATCTTTGGAGTGCAGTCTGGCTGCAGTCCAGTCAGCCCCGTCTCCTTGAACTCGGTCAACACCTTCCGGATTGCGAAGTAAGCTGGTGCAATGCTAGCGAATGGAAAAATGATGATCCTGACTTGAGGTCATGGTGTGGAGTCAGCGTAGGTCGTCAAACTAAGGGCAGTACCGGGACCTTACTTACATCCCAGCTCCTGCGCCTCCTGTGGCGTCATGGTAGGCGTCGCGCCATGCTCCACCATGTTCAGCAGAACCGGCGTCGGACACATCACCTCGCAAATCTTTCTTCCTTCCTCTTTAGACATCAACCCCTCCAGAAACACTACGTCAGCGCCGCTGCTGGCCGCCGCCTTGAGCCTCCGCACAGACTCATCGAAGCCAAAAGTCTGGAGCGCATCCGTTCGCGCGACGATGACAATGTCCGAGCCTACCCTCTCACGAGCTTGGTGCGCCGCCCTGATGCGTGCACAGAAGGTTTCCACGTCAACCACCTCCTTGCCACCGAGATGGCCGCATCGTTTGGTCTGGATCTGGTCTTCGATGTGAAGTGCCGCGACACCGGATCTGTGGTACGCGGCGACCGTCCTAGCAACCATGTTCGGACCTGTGAGAATGAGCGAGCCATCTCCATCATGCTCCACACGTGGCCATACCTCCATATCCAGTGTCGGCGTCGGCGATGAGGGGTACGCTTGGTTGCAGGTTCGCAATCATCTCCGCATGCTCCCGCATGTCGTTCAACGTTGCGAATCCGAGGTCTGCTTGACCAAGCTTTGAGGCGCACGTCCCTGCCCCCGTCTAGAGTTTGCTGTTAGCGCTTTCCGCCTGAGGGGTTTGCCAGAAATGATCAGTCGGGGCAGAATAAGCTTCGGCATACCATGTATAAGCAGTCGAAGCCGACATCGAGCGCAATACGTGCACTAAAGCCGTCATATACTCCTGGAGCAACAACTATCTTTCCGCCATTGTCGAAGATTAGGTTGCGTAGCCGTTTCTGGGCTGAATCGGAGCTCGGCGGAGCATCGCCACTGGTACGGGCATTCATTGTTGGAATCGGGATTGTGTGTATATCCTAGGTGTGATCAGAAAGACTGGGTTGGAGACCATTACAAACCGCATACCTCTAGAGTTATATTTCCAGCCTCGACCAGATGCTGCGAAGCATGCTATTGACCGTATATCCACACCATTTCCCACGGCTTTTATACTCCCCACTTCCATGCCGACTTCGCATTTCTACAACATCTCCTCGCTTCCATATCCTCCGGCCTACCAGCGAACCTCACCTCCCTACCCTTCCACCATCGAAGTATGTCGCCAACTTTGGCCGAGCCGGTGGTTGCCCCTTTTGGAAACATTTCAAAACCACCTCCGATACCGCCTCTGCCTGAGACGGTCGTTTTGTTCAGATCCCTATCTCCGCCACGCCCTGGAGCTAGAAAGAAGGAGTAAGTGTCGATCACCACTAGAAGGTCGAATGGAGGCGACAACCTGCTGGACATGGCCCGGGAGGGTGGAAGGGTGGGTGCTAAGGAGGTCCTCCGGTGCGGGGGTTGCTGGTGCACGTGTCGGCGCAGGCTTTTTTCGGTATAGGGTAGAGCTTGTCGAGGCTTAAAATTGGCAAATTTAGTTTAGCAGGAGCAGGACGGGTTCCAAGTCTGCCTGCGGAAACAAAGGTACATAGACATGCCAAGAGGTGCCCTTGCATGCACTAGGAGTCCAATTTGGCCACTGACTGTATGATTACAGATGCACGTTCAGGCGTCGACTCCAAATAATTCTCCTACAGTACATACAACCAGCTGGTGCTGCTCCACAAGCCGTCTCCCCACTCCTTGGAATGACCCAACTCGAGCTACTTATCAACAATCTGCTCATGTTCGTATACCACTGAAAATGCTTACAGCAGGCCGAAGGTCCGCTGCTTCTGCTTCCTGACGTCAACGTCCTGCCACAATGCCACGCTAACCCACATGGTGCTATAAATGCACGTTGCTGCTATGAGCATGTACCTCTGAGTCTGCGCATAACTTAAGTTGATGGCATCGCGTGTCGGGGTACCTATAGCGTAACTTGACTGGGTCTGCAAGTCACCGTATATGTTTACAAAATTGTCCATGGCCTCCGGTGGTAGATTGGCCATGAGCCTCGCAGGGAAGACACCGGTCCAGATGGCTCCCGCGATTGTGGATCCAACCGCACCACCAATTGCAATGACCATAGACTCACATGCCAAGAGAGCCGGGAAGTCTTGCTGTTTCGAAACGGCCATGAGGGTGGTTTGCTCCGATGTCACCAAAACACCACCGCCCAGGGCGATGAAGAGGAAGGACATGACAATGTAGCCAATGTTGACATCGGGCTCCCGGAAGTTGATCATCAAGCCTGCGCCCAAGACGGACAATGGCACGCCCCAGAAGAAAGAATACCACTTCAATCGGCCGTAGTAGCGGAGACACACACCATAGACCAAGCAGATGAAGCAACTTCCCATGGTGTAGATGTTGGAGATGTAGGTCGCGTGCACAACCGTCCGATTGTAGAGGACAATCAAGAGAGAGTAAAAGTACGAGTTCCAGACATACCAGCCAATGTAGAGGCTAGCGGCCATGGTGTAGGTAAAGACTACGGTGCGGTTCTTGAGGAGAGGCCAAGGAACAAAGGTAATGGGTGCAAGATACTTCTCCCATAAGCCAAAGGCGACGATGAGAAGAGCACCGAAGATGATAAAACATATGATCATGGGCGATTTCCACTGGTCAGCTTGGTAGGAGTAGAGGTTGAAGCTGAGCAAAAACAGGGCAAGACCGGTGGCTAGAATCAAGAGACCGATGACATCGAATTCCTTTGCGTAATGGAAAAGCGTCTGGGCAAAGGTGCCGTAGTTCGGGCGCGGTTCAATCAAGCCTTGCTTGCGCGCCTTGGCCTCGTTGACGAAGAACAAGATGATGAGCGGCGAACAGACGATGGGGACAACGATGGAGAGGATCCCAAAGCCCCACGCGAGGCCGATGCCGCCCGGGGCAACGATTCTGTCGACTGCGAAGCCGTACACGAAGGTTGTGATGAGCCACGGCGACGAAGCGTAACCGATGAAGAAGCCTCGATTCTTGAGCTTGGATGTGTCGGCGATGAAGACGGTCAGGGAGAAGTCGACCGAGTTGTACCCCATGTAGTAGAAGACTTGAGCGGCGCAGTACGTCTTGACGTTATTGCATCCAGCCATCATGATCAGACCTAGCGTGGTGCAAGCGACTCCGATGCACAGTGCTGGAGGCCGACCCCAGACGTTCATGATCTTGGCGTACGGCAGCTTCCATATGCCCGCCACAATGGAGGATATGACACCGGTGAGGGCCGTGAGCGAATGCTCCTGGAAGGAACTCGTGACGTATGGTGTCAAGGTGCTCACTGTGCCCCCAGCCCAGGCCAGGATGAATTCAATGAGCCACATCCTACCAACAATCAGCTCGGACCAGTCCATGGAGAAGGGGTTACATACATGATGTATGCGGCAATAAGATCTCTCCGAGACCATACATATGTCATGGCCTGCACATCCTGGACACCCTGCGGGGCAGTAGTATCGACCTTGGTCAAGTCCTCCTCCGAGTCCATGGTGCGGGTGCTCCTAGGTGCACCCAACTTGTCGTCGGCTCGAGAGGCATCGAGGCTCGTGTGGCCAGCGACTGAAGCCGGGACATGGGCAATATCCTTGTTTTCTGCTTGAGCGGTGTTGTTGTTGTTGGCAACGAGAGCCGAGGAGGTCAGGCCTCTGCGTGCACGCAGTCAGCACGTGGCCGGCATCTCACGGGGGGCCAATGGCGCTCACCTGAAGTTGAAACCCATGGTCCAGCCCTGCGGAGGTGCAGATGAGATTGATGAGGATCAGATAAGATGGTTCACATCCGGGACGCTCGACGTACATATAGCGGGTGGAGATTGGCCGCCAAGGGGTAACCCACTCGTGCCGGCGCTCTTCACCCTCGCCATCCAGGTTGATGGAGCGGCAGAACAGGCCGCTTCAGGTCCACCCAAGCCTGACCCTGGCGCCGCCTCAGGCCTGCCTCGGTAATGGGGCCGGGCGAGGCGTCGGCGGCGTCCAATGGAGGCAAAGGGGCGTCGTGTTTGGGTTATCAGATGCAAATTTTGATCTTATCATTATCAGATGAAAACTCTGCGCCCGAGTTTCGGCCCTGAGAGCCGATGTCGCTTTCTCCACCCGCGCCCGCTTACCGCGCCAACTTTCAATCCCGCTCACTCCATCCCTATGAGAACCCGGAGCGAAGGATCGTCGGTTCTACAATAAGTCGTCTGCGCCATCGAATCGACGCCGTCTCTCTGCGGATTCACTCCCACTCCAACACTCCACCCTTCAGACCTGTTGCGCCGTAATAAAATCAACACCGCTTCCATCTGATGGGCTGCCTGTTTGCTTTTCCTCCCGTGCGCCCAGAACCTTGTTCTGCGTCGCGTTACGACTCATTCCGTACGCACTGTCGGCGCATTCGGCATCTTGCACTCCACGCCCCGCGTATTCGTCCCCGGTTTCAAGCCGCCCTCGTGCCTGGCCTTTTGCACGGATCCATGATGGTAGCCCCTGGCGCGAATTCGGCGCATCCTTCTCTGATGAAAAAGGATATTGCATCTTATCCAAGATCCTCCGGAGAAAGGGTGAGTTCTTGACCAACTTTGGGAAAGCCGGGATGGCAACGACGAGGAAGCCACTCGTCATCTCTCCTATGCCGGCAAGAGCGAAAGAAGACACAGTGTACGACTTGTCGGCCGATCTCATAAACGATATCGAGTATACAATGCGGAGAGCTCCGCATACGCAACCACTTGATCGTCATTAGCAAACGTCTCTCGACGATCGGAACCACCTACAGCACTCCAAGAACGAAGAGCAGAGACAGTGCAATCTTCTTTTTGAGCGACAGTTGGAGTCGCCAAATCAACCCCTGGGGCAATGCAAGCATGACCAAATCTATGACAAAGTTGAAGACGCTGGATACCACGTTGATTGCGTATGTATTCACATCGCATCGCCCTGGCAGAAGAACGTTCCAAAGCTTTTCTCTCGGGGAGCAAGCGAATATCTCCGCGAGTATGCATCCAATGTAAAAGAGGATGTTAATCGTCATGATACCCACGCTTGCACGGTAAAATCGTGTGCGCAGTCCCGGCGACGGAGCAAAAATATGTCTTAAGGTCGTGGTACAAAGTCAGCGTAGGTTGTTAAAGTAAGGGTATTAGCTTAGGCTTAAAACTACTTGGATATGGCTGCACTAGAGCACCACTTGAGTGGTGTTTTGGACAATCCATTCAAGGAGAAGCAGTCACGTTGTACCAGGACCTTACTCACATCCAGTCCAGCAGAATTGCCGTTTTCAGAAGCAGCATGGCGACGCCGTAAATTATGACGGCTGTGTTGATATACTGTGCATTGAAGCCGTGAGATTGATTCTGTGAATAGCGGAGGGGCGGACACGCTTACGTGAAGAAGACGAGGCGTCTCGCGCACTCTCACATTCCACTGATGCACAAATCCGCCGGGGAAGTTGTACAGCGTCCATGCGATGTAGATAAATCCCGCATACAGGCCCTACAATAAGTTAGAGCGCAAGTCGTCAACTACGGCCAAGTCCACCAACTAAAGCTGCGACCATGATCGCTGATTTGGTCAACACGTTGCACCCGTACACTAATTCTCGGGGTCTCTTACCATCCTCCACTCGCAACTTCTTGGCGCAGGATATCTTCGAATAGAGCCGCAAAAACACCACCAGCGCGGCGATGACGGTAGTCGGAATGGTGACACCTAAGCACAGTGCATTTCCGTTGTTTGGCATCTCGAAATTGGGCAAGACCCCGGCCGGAGGCGCCAGCGCGGGGCCTTCGAGAAAGGCAGCTCTCTGTGCAGGAGAAAGCGACCCATACAGTTCGTCCATCGCGGTCAGCGAGGTGGAGACGGGAGCGACGGGAGGGCATGGCGAAAAAAGGGTGGGTCTTAAAGACATAAACATCTCATTTACTCGCTCCCTTGTCCGAGAAGGACTAAGCATATTGCAGTTGTGGCGGAAATCGACGAATCGTCAATGCAGCGATGGTGACCTGGCGCTGCGCTTAGCCTCTTGAGGTCACACGGTGCTTACTCTGGTCCTTGGCCCCCAGCCTGGTGGATGACCGACAGGATGACCGACGACTATGAATAGCGAGACTCCGGGTCTCTTTCATATATCATTCGAACGCCGGTTTGGGGTCCGATCATAGGCGAGCCTTGTAGACGAGATCATGTGTGTTGGCATTAAATCGGGGCAGGATCGGTAGGAGACCGCCAACTACACATTGGGAGCTTTAAGATCATCGACGTCTTTCAGATGAACAGCGGCATCACACATAACAAGTATTGGCGCATCAAATACATTTTTTGGTACCTGAGTAATCCTAAAGAGATGTTATTTATGTCGCCAGGAGAAAGTGTTGGGCAGAGCAAGTTGAGTCCTCACACTGGCCACCACTGAGGCGACTGCTTAGTCAGCCCACCGTGTAACGTTATATTAGAGCCACCGGTAGCGCATGTAGCACCAATAGACACACATGAACCACCAGGTTCATCAGAAAGCGAAGACGAATTTGTCCCCTATATATCAACCGAGGGGCGGTGTGGACGCTTTTCTGTACTCACACCGAGTTTACTGTGTATCTCAACTCCACTGAATCATGCCAAGTTCCTGGAGATATGCTCTACGCTGTATGCTATCATCTATTACAAAATCACAGGCAAAATTGCCCGGACACGGGGACTTGAGTTAACGTAGTCCGGTAACAACTCGCTATATCATTCAATTGTGACAATGTCAACTACTCTCCACAGTTAGAATATGCAGATTAGTCATATTGGGCAAGGCCAAGAGTCGTGGAACCTGAACAAGGTCCAGTGGTCATGGTTCGGTAATGCAATCGAGGAAAGTTGTTCGCCTAACAATCTCGAGTTCGTCTAACTATCAGCATCTCTGAGCGGACATGCTCAATTCACCTTTCTCGAAGAGTGACCACGTGTGTACTTGCACACGGCGGGTGGCCTTGCTTCCTAGACGACCTCAATAGTCAAGTCTCACGCTGAAGCCTCGCGCCCCTACACAGGTTACGACGGTCTTTCCACGTATTCAGAAGTGCGTTACGGGCCTACAGGGTAGGATTGGCGAACCAAGTCTCCGTAGCGTGCTGCACTGCCCAATATGCAGCAGGCGTAGATACATGCGTTGAAGATATCCAGCCAGCGTCCAGGTGTGTGTACTGAAATGATACTAAGTCTTGATTCTTGGCAAGTTGGACCTAGTATTGTATCATCATCACAAATTAATGCACTCTAGTGTGGTTCTCGCATGCATGCGGCTCTTTAGTCAGGTTGTATCGTAAATATGTTCCCCAATGTTGCTCCGGGGTAGTAATCATCCCGTACTAAAACCTCACTGGGAAAGGCCGCAATTGACATGCAATGCTTACATTCTTCAGGTGTTTTCCAGCCAAAGAGTATAACCCCATTGAAAGAACCCCTGGGAAACTTGGTGACCGCTGCCAATTCTCTCAATTCGGCGCGGTCGAGTTTTCCATTTGACCCGGTCTTCAATGCGACGTATCGCAATGTGCTGTTCGTCAAAAGAGTAAAGCTGTGAAGAGAGCTCTGCCAGGGGACTTTGGCGTCAGAGCGAATCCAGCCATTACCTCGTCCTTCTTCCAATGAGGCGAAACTAGGTTGCTTCGGTACTGTTCTGCAATGCATCTAAGCTTTTTAGTTCTGTAAAAGACTTCGAGACCCCAAGAACGCATCGAAGGCCCCCCGTACCCTCCCTCCGTTTCATGCGAACGTTCAATGCACGCATCGGCTTCGTAACTGCCAGTGGAAATTTCTTATCATCTTTTGGTGGATCCCAAATGACCCTGTCAGAGCCTTCTGGGGGAAGGAGATCAAACCCCATCACCATGCTCGCTGTCAAGGCCAAGATCTCCAGTTGCGCGAAATGACGTCCAGGGCAGAGCGACTGTCCACCTCCAAAAGCACGATACGCCGCTGGATGAACTTGACTGCTCTTCGATTCGGGAACCGACCCGTCGGCATTCGTTTTGTGCCCAAACTGATGATAAAGGAATCGGTGCGGGTTGAATTCGTTAACGTCAGGTCCCCAGATGTCGGGATTTTGGTGTAATGCTCCACCGGCGATTTGTACGATCATGCCCTTCTTGAGAAGATACGTGTCGGCAATAACAGTGTCTTCAACGACATAGCGACCGGTGGTCAAAGGCGCAATAAGACGCATCGTCTCTCTGTAGACCGAATTCAGGAGTGGGCATGCGTCTCTGAGGGCATTGGCATATATAATACCAGATGTTACCATCGCGTTCGATCTGATTTCTGTCCGAATCTCATCGAGGAGTTCGGCCCGACTGAAGATATTGTTGATTAACCAGAATGACGTGATGCTCGCGTTGACGCCTACGCCTACGCACATTCCTACCTCTAAACGTGCCTGTTGCGGTATAGATATGCCCTCGTCTGCGTGCGCCTTCTGTCGAAGCTGGAGCATCTTATATGCGCCTTTGATCCTTCCGGCCTCAAGATACTCGGTGAAGCCTTCTGTGCATCGTTCAAGTCCGTAGTATGCATCTCGCGCTGTCAACTGAGGCAATACACCGAGCATGAGCAGCACAAGTCCGCCTTCCCACTTCCAGAACTCTTCTACCAATTCAGAATGGAGATTGAACGGGTTCTCTGGACCGTAGAACGAGTACATCGACGCAACAAAGACTTCGCGTGTCAAGAAGTGGTACAAGTCAACCTGTTGTCCGTCCTTTATCGTGTCGAAGAAGTCATTGAAATGCTGGAGCTGGGTATCACCAATTTCATCCAATTTATCCGGTTTGAGCAATGGCTCGATGTAGTCGTGGATCACACGGACGTTCATCCGAATGCGCTTCTCTTCATCCGCCTTGGCATCCCGCAGTATAGTTGTGGTTCTCTTGTCTAGCCGTACCATGCGAGGAATGACTTCTGTAACTAAACGGTCAAATTGTAGTGTCTTGGAGGCGCGTTGGACGTGGCTAGCGAGGGCGGGCGAGGCCACAACGTACGAGCGGCCGTTGAGGATAGGCAGCGTGAAGACTGGATTGCGACTCCGGGCGCTGCGAACCGAAGGTCAGGCGAGACTCAAAGGTATTTGGCACAAACTGGACGTACCTAAGATCGGCAAGGTACATTGGTCCGCCGCGCATCATGCCCACGAGGTGCCCAACAAAGGGGATAGGTGAGCTCACGACTGGAGGCTCTCGTGGGTCGATCTTCGGTCGCGCAAGGGCGAAGAGGAAGGCTCCGCATACGACAGCGAGCCCTATGGCAATCACGAGATCTAAGGTTGTCGCCATTTAACATTGAGTGGAGGTGTATGTATGGAGTCGTACAGAGAGGTACCCAACATACCCTTGTAGTATAGTGGCCGTCTAGCGTTTGGTGATTAATCAGCTACCGTGAGTAGTCATCTAGCGCATGGTATCGCCTAGCGCGCGATATTCTTAAAAGTCCTACCCCTCTTCAACTTCTACTTGTAAGGGAATAGCAAAGTTGGGTTGAAAACCTGTTTGGATTGCTATAACTTATCCCACCATCGAGCGGGTCAGCCCATCGAGCGGTCAGTTTTGCCAAGACGAAAACCAACCATCTTAAGAACCATCAAATTATTCTGTATCACTATCAGAAGAACTATGTACAGATGTCGCATCGGACTCAGATGCTTCTTCCTCGACATATGAGCACGTTCGAGCGTTATGCCCAACCTGTCCACACCTTCCACAGCGTCTTAAAGTTGGTTGGGCCCTTGGGCAAGCAGTCTTGCCTATGTACGTGGCCACCAACCCCGGGAGCCAGCCACTTCAGCCACGTAGCTACGTAGTGTCTTGCTCTCTCGGGAGCAGCCGTAGGCCTTGCCTGATTGGGCAAAGTTGAAGCTTTTTATAGGTGTTTTGACACACTGTTTTTGGCCACCGTCCTATGTTGAAACCTGAATAGTTTGACGTCGGCCAACCTCATAATTGCCTCATAGACGTTCATAGTACTCAATTCCTACTTAATAATCGTTTAATATGCCCCTAAATCCCTTTACAAGGCTTATAGAGACCCCTAGAAGGTCTTTAAGGCCTTCTATGCCCTCATGCAAAGTCTTAGAGGCCTCGCCGTTGCCACTACAAGCCTCCCCGACGCCTAGGACCCCTCTATCTCGGAGACGTGCGGCCCGTCAGCGTCCAGCCGACATACAATCGGTCAGTGAGGCCTCAGGCTCTGACACTGAAGCTGGCTTCAGTGTGGTTTCCAAGGGCCCTCAATCTCATGAAAGAACTCAGGAGCCTCGCTAGCGAGCTCGTAGGATGCCTAGGATAGGCCAATTTGACTACAGCTGGGTTAAATTTGCTAAAATACCTGGATATCAGGCGGATGAGCGACTGATTCAGAGACGAGCTGGCTACTGGCTGTATGGAGTGCC